>NW_019379975.1:8704-22454 GCF_000648655.2 Copidosoma floridanum
CTTACGATTATTATTTAGATACAGTATACCTATTACGTAGCAGTTACTTGGTACTTGACTGTATCACATAACTGAGAGACACCAATGCCTATCCTGATGCCATAAAGTTAATTTGAGAACTAATTTTTAATAAATAAGTGAAAACAGAAGAGCAACGAAATGTACATAGCATTATGAACTTAATAGTAATAATTTAAACACACAAATCTGAAGGAAAACAAAGTTCTTTTTTTATCCTTATACATAATGTTACTGAAACTATTGTTATTATTATCATTATCATTGTCATTATTATTATTATTGTTATTGTTGTTATTATAATTATTATTATTACGATAAAAGTCATAGTCATTAACAAGACAAAGTGTTTTTTAAAGACAAATACGTGTAAAATGTAGAAAAAACAAAGAATTTTTGAAACATTCACAACTGGACTTATAATAAAGCGACGAAGCTTATAAGTTCCACGCCATACACTGTTAAAATTGGAAACATACTAATAGATTGACAGTAGTTTAATGCTACTCTTTCTTTTAGGCTTTACGATAATCTCTTACTCTAACATTAAAATAAACATAAAGACCAAATATGACATATACCATCCTTTACATAAAGTTATTAAACAATTAAAGAACAAAGGAAACATTTAATAAATGCCCATACTCTTTGATTTTTATAGTTATACCCAACTATTTATAACTGCTGTTTACGCTAGTGACTCTAGAAAAAGCTGATAAATTAATATATATCAAATGTTAACACGAAATTACTTACGCGTCTTTAACCGTGGGATACAGATGAAAAGAAAAGACAAGAAAAGACACTTCTTGAGTTACTTTTCTTGACATAGAATACTAGAGTATTGCTTTGCTATTAGAAATCGACGAGGACGACGTAAATAAATGTGTATAAGATACAAGAACTCTGTAAGTGTGATGTTTGCACTGCATAATAATATAATTAAGTTTCACATACAATACACTGAAACCATTAAACAAATTTCAAAATACCATACGAACACGAAAATAACTTATACTTCTAGTCAACAAAAAGTTGAGTCAATGACATATAAAAGACACCTTATTACATGCATAATATAACGACGTATACAAATATTAGTAATAACGTCAACTTTTGACAAAACTATCGAGAGAAAATCAGCAGTAGCATAAAATGAGCCTGATAGCAGAGCCTTTTCGTTTTTTAACCTACAGCAAAATACACAATACATAACATTTAGTTTTATGCGGTAACCGTAACGGTTAAAAGTATTTAAAATATTTTAAGTACATAAAAGCATGATAATCAATATTCTTACTATGTGCAATATATATCTTTTTTCAAGAAATCGCTCAATTCAAGGTAAATATTCATATAAGTATAAAAATAAAAGATAAATACCTTCATCTAGTTATGATCGTTAAAATAAAAAAAGTGGAAACAAATTTAAAAAAAATTGTTAATAGAAAAGGCAGTAAAATCATACATGGAACAAATAGATTAATAGTATTTCCAAATATTTGTCTTATTGTAATTGCTTTAAGCATTTCTATTAACAGTTAAAGCTTAAGTTACATACATCGTAGATTTTAATTAAACGTATTCATTCGTAAAAACTATGTATTTCTATGTACAACCCCTTCTGCATGCCTTTTAGGAATGCAAATTGTGGCAGGAAACTAACAAATAAAATTTAAAATGAAAGCAAAACCAAAATACAATGAAAAAATAAACTCTTTAGTTAGTGAACCAAGAGATTACGTACGGGTAAAGTAGAAACTGCATACCCATTACGCCGTTTAATTACAACTATAATCGACCCTAAAAGTAAAAACAGTTTTAGAAGAAAATAAGGTAATATTCAAGAAAGAGAACAGTCAAATCATATGAAAACATACAGGTAATTTGAAACTAAATACTTTATAGTATCCTCGTATATATAGTCTTCTTCATGTCTTTGAGAGAAGAAACAGCTTGAGTTGATTTAATGTGCCATTTTAATAATAGAAGTGCCTGAATACTGTGCATATTTTAAATGTGCCAATCATGAAAACCTTACTGTAAAATCACCGGAAGTGCATGTTGAAGTATACAATAAACAAATCAGTATTACAAAAATAAAAAGAGCTAACAAAACTACAGTAATCTACCTTGATATTATTAACTTAAGACCTAAACAACCACCCTCTTGAGAAATTAATGGAACCTTCTGATATTGCATAGTTTAATTTTTTTTATAAAATTAAATGAATTAAAATAGGTATAAATTAACAGCTGCATTCAAAAAACTGCATAACACTATGAAATGCCATGAGTATATTATAAAACAAATTGCTGATATGCTAACTTCCGGAAAAGACTTCGTCGTTGACAGATATATAATTTATTTATCAGTCACAACATGAAGATTAGGGTGATGGTGATGGTGATGATGATGATAATGATGATAATGATGATGATCATGATGTAATGATCATGACGATGACAATGATGATGATGTTGATAATGGTGATAATGATAATGATGATGATAATAATAATAATGACAATTATGATTTTACACTTTTCCTTGAATTAAACTTCAAAAAGTTAAACAACTCTTCTAAGTGCCTACGCAAGTATCGCTATAGCACGCCTATACTGATGACAGAAACATGCGTGCGTGACATCTACCAGTCAAAGACTATGTAGTAGACAATCTGCTAACTGACTTAGCTTCTCCACTGCTGGTTAACGCAACTCCTTATAAGTCCTCGTGCTATAATAAAAAGTGTTCGTAAGTGGGTAAACATTTCTCAAATTGTAATGCTTGTAGTTTAAAAACTACTGCAATGAAAATTATACAATAAATACCGTTAGATTTAAAATAATGGGCTCAATATACTGTATTACGCTGTTGAAGCACTTATTGATAACTATGTTACTTCAACTTTGAGTATGAAAAACTGTCGAAAAGTAACACCTTTGGTATCTTGGTTGTATCTTTATCTAAAAAACGCTTACTGAGGTGGTACTATTATCGGTTTATTTTCTACAACTCCTGAACACGGCATCCATACAGTCTCTTCTGGGCCCAAGATACCTGGGGACGCTCGCTAACGTGGTATTCGTAATTAGCTCCCTTAAGAACCTCTGAGTAAGCACGGATATCAGTTATTTTTTTGCAACTCCTGAGGACGACAATTGTAGGGTCTACCCTGAGCCCTAAGTATCTGGGAAATGGTTGCTGACATGGTATTTGTAACTAGCTACCTAACAAGCCTCCAAGAAACCAATATTAGTTAATTTCACAGTTTTTGTTCTCCCTCTCTAAAAATTGTGAAGCTATTGTTTTAGCATTCCTCTTTTGATTCCTAAAACTTTTATTTGTTATAAAAATTGCAAGTTTCAGATAAATGTTCTGAATTTCTGACATTTTCTTCTACATGGAAAAGAAAATTTTAACAAAATAGCACTAGCTTAAAGAGCCGAATAAAATTCATCAATTTGTTTTTTTTTTTATTACTTTATTAGCTATCTCCTAGCCATTTAAAGCAAGTTAAACACAGCTTGCTTGGGCGGAGAATGTGGTATTTGTTATCGGCTACCTAAAAAATTTCCGAGAAACTACCGATATCACTCATTCTTCTGTGACTGCAAAAGACGACGTTTATACTTAGTACCCTAGGCTCCAGGTACCTTATTTTTATTATATAAATCCAGTTGTACAGCTATTGATTAAAGATGCACTTATGAAAATGGTTAATTTAAATATCTACACCTTATGCTGTGGCACTGTCCTATAAGTAAGCATGGATTCAATACGGTGAAGATATGGCGTACGTGTTTGATCAAAAATTTGGTTAGGATAGGACTGTATCTAGGCTGTCATTATAACACGATATTTGGGGCATGATGAACTCTTACAATAAATAACTTTCCAAGGCCTATTAAGATGAATGAGTATGTTCACGTGTATTTTAACTTGANAATACTAGAGTATTGCTTTGCTATTAGAAATCGACGAGGATGACGTAAATAAATGTGTATAAAATACAAGACCTCTGTAAGTGTGATTTTTGCACTGTAGAATAATATATTTAAGTTTCACATACAATACACTGAAATCATTAAACAAATTTTAAAATACTATACGATCACGAAAATAACTCATACTTTTAGTCAACAAAAAGTTGAGTCAATGACATATAAAAGACACCTTATTACATGCATAATATAACGACGTATACAAATATTAGTAATAACGTCAACTTTTGACAAAACTATCGAGAGAAAATCAGCAGTAGCATAAAATGAGCCTGATAGCAGAGCCTTTTCGTTTTTTAACCTACAGCAAAATACACAATACATAACATTTAGTTTTATGCGGTAACCGTAACGGTTAAAAGTATTTAGAATATCTTGAGTACATAAAAGCACGATAATCAATATTCTTACTATGTGCAATATATTTTTTTTCAAGAAATCGCTCAATCCAAAGTATATATTCATATGAACTTAAAAATAAAAAATTCATACCTTCATGTAGTTATAATTGTTAAAATAAAAAGAGTGGAAGCAAATTTAAAAAAAATAGTAATTAGAAAAGGCAGTAAAATCATACATGGAACATATAGATTAATCGTATTTCTAAATATTTGTCTTATTGTAATTGCTTTAAGCATTTTTATTAACAGTTAAAGCTTAAATTACATACATCGTAGATTTTAATTAAACGTATTTATTCGTAAGAACTATGTATTTCTATGTACAACCCCTTCTGCATGCCTTCCATTATTCTTTTAATGAATAATTTACAAATCTTTACAATTTTTAATAGCACAAATCACAGAATATCAGTTCATGTATGTATATACATGTATTAATCCGTTGTCAGAATACGAATTATATTAACGCTTACAGATAACCTAAAATAATAAATATAATAGACACCATCTGGATAAATTAAGTCTTGACAAATCTCTAAACCTAGCTTAAAAAATTTTCACCTCTCAATTGAAATAAAATTATCATAAATTTTTGTTTAAGGTTTAAAGGTACTAGCTCTTTACAACTTGTCATAAAAGAAAGAATACTTGTTATAAGTGTAAAACAGTTTTTAAAGAAATATGAAATGACTTGTCAATACAAACTCTCTAACAATAAAAGATGAAAAGTGAGAAACCTCTTAGTCAAATGGCTAGGGCCCTACGGAAGATTTGTGAAGTAGCTAGGAATCAAGGAAAATTTAAAGAAAACTGTCAAGGCAGCAAGGTATTAAGAGAAAGCTTCAGAAAATGTTGTACGATAATAATATGTTTAATTTCTTAAAAAATAAAAAAATAAAAAACGATCTTTAGCAATTATTACAGTGGACGTAAAGAAAAGCAAGTCTTTTTTTGAAATAACAAAGCTAATGCCATATGACTAGACTTCATTAACAAGTGAAAAATTCAATCTTTTGTAAGACTTACTTTTTTTTTTATTCCAAAAATAATTCTAGAATTTATCGGTAAAACCTTAATAGAATATATTGTTTGGGACATGTTTTTTTTTTAACTTGGAGATAAGTTTATATTAGCAAAGCAGCTTGAAAATGTATGAATAANTGCTTAGTAAATTTTTTCAAAGTTATGTTAATCCATTCAGATGTACACGCATACCGAGAATAATTATTTTAATATTATGTGAAAGTCGACACATTCTATAAATAATTAGAATTTAGTTTTATTCATACAGCTAGTTTCAACGACAGACCCGCGTTAGGTGAAATTGATAAATATGTCTTTAAAAATTGTTCATTACTTAAAATAGATTCGTCCCTTCATATTAGTAGAGATTACAGCTATTTCAGAACAATTTTAGACCTAGCATTGTTAAAATAGAGAGTTTTCAAGAAAGTCATTTTATTGTCTCACTGTTTCTCCCCATTTCTAACTTGATTCTATTTTTGAATGACTGCACTACAAAATTCACAAAAATTCAGAGTAACACAAACGTTTTATGAATATCTTAAGATCAACATTGTACTAATGAAAACAAGTAACAAAATAGCAAACTGACAAGTGAACAGATTATTTGTCCTGGAACGTAAATTAAACTAAATATGGTGAGTTACTTGTGGATTTTAAACGATGAGATTTTATAAAAAGTCACTATACCTTTTTTTAATCCAATTTTTCTCAATTAATAATGTAACATATTTTTTAAATCAATATATTTGCAAGTTGGTAAAAAAAAATTTCTTCTACAAGTTGCATACAAATTTTTAATTACTAAAAAATAAGTTTTAGTGTATGAAAATTAATACTTTTTTAAAGTCAAAAAAATGTGGAGCTCTAAGTTTTTCTTAATTTATAAAAGTATCAGGAGAAATCAACCATTTATTCGTGAACAATCAAGATTCTTTCTAATTCATGGTATACAATAAGAAATTAAATTTTTTTAAGGATACAAGAGAGACACAGAAACAGAGTGTGAAAAAGCTTCTTCTTAGTAAGTCTTAATTAAATATCTTGTAGTCACATACAGTTATTTTTCAAAAGCCCAAAAGAGTTAGCAAGCTAAGTAACTCTTTCATTGTTATTTTAAAGTAAAATTGGAAGTCTTTCTCTTTTTTAAAAAAACTCAGAATACAAATTTTTTCTCTAATTCTATACAATTCTTTAGGTTGCAATCATTCTACTTACAGTAGTATTACGAAATTCATCGAACGATAATAAAAAACACAATTTGAAAGCAAAACAAGTCAAAGAATCTTTCACATAAACGATCGTGAATCGATTGTTTAAAAATTTAGTTTAGCTGTAATAGCAAAAAAATAATTCCTTACACTGGCTTAGGTACCAATGTTTTACTATTTTTTCTAGAAAGTTGTTGTCGTATGCCCAAATTATCCATCATAATTTTCTAACTGTACTAACAGTAATTAATCGTACTACAAATTATGAAATGTACCTATGGGTAGAAGACCTTTGCTCATTTCTAAATTGTTCATGACGCACTATGTTGCAACTCAAGAGTAAATTTTGAGGTAACATAGTTATGTTAGCTTATATGTCGAGTAACACTAATTGTATTTTTTTAACGTGCTTGTTTTGCTTCTGAAACATTTAAACAAGCATTAAATTAAAATATGTGCTAACGTTATTTGGATTCGAAAGTGCAGTAAGCACTTAAATAAATTTATTCTGCAACTCGTGTGTACTGAAAAACAAATGGCTAACCTTAAAAAATTTGTATTGGGACTTTTATACTACAGTTCGTGTGACAATTATTATAAATGACCTTTTAAATCATGTGGTAACCACTTGTTCTTGAACAAACTAGTACTTTTTATTAATTGAACTTTTTTCTGGACCAATAGAAGTTGAGTTCACAAGCTCTACAATTTGTTTACTGTGTAGTCAAAGCTGTAATTTATGTTATTTAAAGTTTATCTCATAGGTTTTATTCATTTTATTGTCGTAAAAAGAGCTATGAAATACAGTAAAATAATAACTTTACTTATTTTTTCAACCATTAACTCACCTCATAGCAAAAATTTTTGCATTTCTAAGTTTTTTTCGTAATTGTATCTACCAATAAAAAATGTTTTTTATAACGCAATGACTTTTTTTAATAAAAAATGTTTTCTTATAACTTAATTAAATATTTTCTTATAAAACTTGAAACTAAAACTTTCTAAAACAATCTTAACAACTTTCTTACAATTACTCAGATAAGAGTTCTTTATATTTAATAACTTTTAGGCATTGACGCTCACTGGAGCAACATTTTTGTGGCCGTAGTAATTGTAAAAACAAACCTGCACAACGCTTTAAAGAAAGGAAAAACACTATATAAGTGAAGATGTAAAGTGGTCATTGATCTGTTGATTGTATTATTTGCTAACAACTTCGGAGGAATATTTATGTTAAATATTTTGACTAAATTAAATAGCGTTACACTTCTAGAAAATTCTTGGAAATTTTCCAACAGTATTGTTATAATAGCCGCTGTTTCTTTAAGTACTTCTAGCTACTATTACAGATTGTTTTATTTACAGCAATCACATAAGATTGATATTTTCAGTAAATTTTTTATAAAGAAACAATGAGTTTAAAAAAGTTCAACCTTAAATAAATTAATGCTTGAAGAAGATTTTACTTCTGTAAATGGATCGGACCAATGAATAAGCATGTATTAATTGTAGGGCTGAATCGAAAAATTTAATGTTCACTCGAGCTCACATATACTGTCGCAAAAAGTATACAACCATACATACTTTCTCACTTCTGCCATTTTTCTGATTGCACTTCAAAATAAATTAAACAAAACCATAAATCTCATAAACTTCTAGCAAGAAGATTCTGTCTACGAAAAACACAAACAAGTATGCGTGAAGAAAATGTTAATTTGTTATTTCAGTTGAATTATATGGCAAGTTGGCAATTTTCATGGCAAATTGTCCTAACAAGTAATATTTAAAACACCTAAAGGTCATACATAGTGACTTTTTTTTAACGTTGATCTCATCCCTTAAGTGTGCCTTTTGGTATCAAAATCACTACAGAATAGCCCTGAATAACGAGTGTCTGAAATTATTCATGCTTTGATATGTCCTTAAAGTCATATCAGATAGTAAAAAACAGCCTTTTAGATCCAAGGCTCTTTGACATCTCCTTATTGTCGTATCATCGGTTACAATTCTTTCATAAAAAAATATTCAGGGCCATAACTTCTATATATTATCATTATGGCATTATTATCTGTAAAAACTCTTTCGGAATTAGTATGAAGTGAATCGATATAATTATAATATTCACTTACCAATTGCCCTTGCCTTTATTGCACGTTCTACAATAGAGCTTAGTTACTAGCAATGTTTTTTCCGCTGCAAATCTTTTCTCTAAGTTTACGAAAATACGCTTTACGATTTTAAAAGTCCTAGCCACTTACTCTAAAATGTGTGGCACCTTAAAAATTTTGTAATATTGCTCTCTTCTAAGCATCCTTTCAGTGATCTTCAACCCAGCTTTTTTTATTTCTCAAATCTTGTACGTAGTCCTTAAGGGGATTATTTTTCCCATCAAATATGGGAATGGATTTAATTACATGTTGAAAGAAAGTATTTGAGTTAAGTGACTTTATTAGCACTTCAGCCCCTCATATGTCAGCTGCATTAAGATTATCTTCTTCATTCACCATTGTTGCCTTTTTATGATTATTTTTATTGTNATAGGACAAAAAAACCACAAGGGCTTATAATACAGGGTTATGGACCAAAGAAAAAATATTTAAAGAACATTAGTGTAGCATGCAATACACAAGTTGTACACAAAAAATATTATTGTGCAGTAAAGAGATACTACAACTAACGAGCTTACCGAGAATAAGTTTAACGTCAAGTAAAAGATACTTATGTGCAGAAATTAATTTTTTAGTATCAAGCTCTCGATTGCCATAAGCCTCATAAGCTGTTATATAGGTTATTTAATAGAATTTTCGCCTAAATTCATTCTTTTCTTGATCCAAGATTCTAACAATGTTAATGTCAGAAGAGTGTTGAAATTTGGTTGAACGTAGGGGTATTTCTAATCTCATATTTTATTTCTTAACTGATCTAATATGTTGAATCATAAAAACATTAAGTTGTCTCTTGCTTTGACCAATGTAACAAATTCCAAGCTAACAGAATACAATATAAATGATACCACTAATTCGCACCTATGAATTTCTGTATTTGCCTTATCTAAAAGCTCAAAAAATGTGCTAACTTACTAGTATTGAAAAAAAAAGTTTAATATTGTGTGTGGAAAATATTTTTCTGAAGTAATGCTTTTATAGCAAAAATATGGGAAACCTTAGCAGAAAAATCTTGTGAGTTAAAAAAAAATTCTACCCACTAGTTTTTTAATTTTAGAACGTTTGATCATTATACTAAGCACACTTATCTTATCTTATCTTATCTTAGCTCTAATAAACATGAGTACAAATAACGAGAAATAGGTATTTAAAGCTAACAATCTTCTAACCTCTAAAACGCTTTTCGTTCCTAAACAAGAGTCACCAAGTCGAAGTTTTGTATCAATCACGAAAAAATTGTAGATTTCTTTTGTACAAATGGATCATTTAAGAAAAAATTTTAACATCTGATAGAGGCAGATAGTTTGCGATATAAGTAAATTGTACATTAGGCCTTAGGAACTCTGGTAATCAAGGTATACAAAAAGGAAATTGATTTATCATCTAAAATGTGACACGCATCTAATGTCAATATTATAATTTTAAAAAAATTGTAATCGACATCTCTTACATAAATAAAAATAAACTGTCTACATCTTAAAATGATGGCAGACTCAAGTGACTCAAGTTCTATTTAAGCAATCCATAGGAAGCAAAAATCTGACATTGGTGTGCCGCAAGTCTGATGGTATGTTCTTTGATTAAACTTGAATTGATTAAATTTAATTAAAAAGTCATAACCATCATGAAATTTATTTTGTCTGAGGCCAAGAGAATTACAAGAGAGCTAAGCTTCCTGCCAACACAAGCCCTTTTAACTAAAAAAAGCAAATAAATGTTAAGTGGCAACAACGTTAAACGGAACCAAGAACAAAGCGGATAATAAGTTGATAAAGTCACGGATGTAATTTATAGTAGTTCTTGAATAAATACTTTGATCTGAAAATAAATTAGTTAAAAATAGCACAGAACCAGGTATCTCAGCCGTATGTAGGTGATTTAAAGAGAAATACTATCAGTCTTACAGACATATCACTTTTATGGACTTAGATGTTACCATAAGCCTCGGACAAAGAAATAATTATTTATTTTATGCAAGGCAGGTCCAAAAATTGTAGTGTCAAACGTATCTCTATTATTCTAAATATCTACGATTCTTTTAACAGACTTTATAAGAGATAAAAAAATTTTCGCTATTCATTTTATCCACTATTTAAAATAAGTAAGATCCTAGAAAACTGGCGCTACCAAATTAAGAAAGTTAACTTTGCAATCTGCGTTGCAACACACGCGTAGTTTCAATGGCCTGTTTTTAAAATTTTTATTTTTTAATAGTAAGCAAATCCATAATAGCACAAAGTTGAATAAGGAAGTTTTAACAACTTATATTACAAGTGCCTATAGTTTTACAAAAACACTATCCTGTAGGTTACAGATGAACTAAAATAAATATGGAAATAAAAAAGAAATGAAATAAAGGAAATACTAAAAAATGAAACAAAATGTAGTAAAATGAAGTATGAAAAAAAATAAAACAAGAAATANCTGTAATTTGAGGCGTGCAGACCAGTTATAACTTCAGTACTTTATTTTTGTACAGATCGTCAGTTTAATATTACAATTAGTATTGTAAAATAATTTAATAAGGCATTTTTAACAATTTTACGATACTGATAGTTTTTTTTTTTATTACTAAAAGTGTATTACAACAGCTTTCTTTGGATGAGAAAATCTTCTCCAGGCAATAAGATTATAAATTATGACCGTCCCTAATGAGCGGTATCAAGCTAGTAAATGTACCGCTGCATGAATAGGAGCACCTTACACAAAGCTTTCGTTATAATACATTCTTTGTTCGACATATTATGGGGTCAGTTCTTGCTAAATTAATGTGCTTATGCATAGGGGCTCGCTTTGGCTGGCACATGACACTTCTAAGAGCCTGAAAGTACATTGTCAGCTATGTCAGAGGGCAGTTTTTGTTAAGGACGACTCTCTGAGGAGATTTTACATTTTTATTATTAAAAGATTAAGAACTCAATAGATAAATAATAGCTGTTGTTACTATTGCGACCTCTCTTTCCTGAAGCTGTTATTGTTGTTGGCAAATATGTGAAAGGATTTTAAGTCATAGTAAGCAATCCATCAAGGTGATTATCAGACTTTAAGAAAGCAACTCTTTAAAATTATTGAAGAAGCTATTACTGTTACCTTTTTTCTTCTTATAACTATTGCTGTCCCTGGCAATAATTACCCCGGAATTTGTAACTAACTTGTAACTAATAACATAAACATAACATAACTATGTAAATGTTAAAAGATTATAATTATGTAATATAATGTAATATATTCTATAGATTTCCTGTACATTAAAGACTTCATAAGAAGCTCTTGCTAAGGAAAATGTAATAAAAAAAAGAAAATGAATCCTTCAAGGGTGATGAACGTATGTCAATAACTATATAACTCTATTTAAATACTCCGGGAGTGCAGGCAGAAGTGAAAACTTGAACTTATGGCGCGTTGGGCACTTTTTTGGGTGAGCATTTTTAGGTGCACTCGCGACTTGAGAAATTGTACATAAAAAATCAAGTTTATCAAAGCAATGTGGGCACTTTTTGAATGGACATGAAGTATAATAATATAGAAACTATATTCGAAGGAAGTGGTTTTATTTAAATGAGTAAATATTAGTAAATAGTAAATACAAAATTTATCAATTTTTTTAACACAATACCATAGCAGCAACACAAGTCAAATGAAACATTTAAATAGATAAATTTTCCGTTTAATATTCATTTATAAAACAAATATAAAAAACTCTCAATCTCGTCTGTCGCGAGGGCACGAACGAATGCCCATGCAAAGACTGCGTATCAGCGTTGGTCTGAGCATTATTCCACGCTCACAGTTCATTCTTGATCGCACATAGCGCCGCTGACTGGATACCACCGAGAACTACTTCGCTTGAGAAATTGAATTCAAAATCGTATGATTTTTTCAACAGACAGTAGGCGCGGAAATTCAAATTTGAAAGAATTCTTGGTATACTATTTATGTATGTAATCATACAACATTATCCAATATTTTTAGGCATTAATTAGCCAATACATACAACAATTTCTTTCGAATTTGAATTTCTGTGCCTATTATCTGCTGAAAAAATCATACGATTTTGAATTCGAATTCTTGCGCCAAGTAGTTCGCGGTGAGATCCAGGCAGCGGCGCTATGTGCGATCAAGCATGAACTGTGAGCGTGGAATAATGCTCAGCCCAACGCTGCTGCGTATAGCATGCAGCGCTCTCGCATACCTATACACTCTGAATATACATATAGGTATGTAATCTCGTCTGTCGCGAGAGCACGAACGAATGCCCATGCAAAGAGCGCGTGTAGTATACATATATTATAAGAATACACGCGGAGTATATCTGTGTAAAATCTCATCTGTCACGAGAACGGCTGAAAATGCTCACCCACAAAAGTGCCCAACGCGCCATAAGAAGTTTTCACTTCAAAACTTGCTCGGCAGCGTGTCCTGAATTTTTTCAGATTCAACGCGCAGACAAAAGCGTTAGTCAACTTGACTATGACAGCTACGGTCCATCAAAGCATAAGATTGTATTGAAGCTGTGAAAGTAGCGGGGGAGGTAGGGGGAGCTCTTCCTCCACTGCCTGGCAGTCCCTGCCTGACGTGGAGAGAGTAAAATCGTTGTGCACTTGCGCGAGAACTCTTGGTTGTTAGCATCACTAGTGTGAAGTCGTAGTATAAACAAAACACATCATATTCTACGGAACCAAACATACCTGTTTTTATTAAGTTTTTTTAATACTTCCAGACAAGTCAACTGGACATAAGTCCTAATACGTATGGTTCATATATTTAGTCTACGGACAAAGTAGCCGAAAAATTAAGTATCGCATGCTATTCTATAAATTACAGTTCTATCTGTAAGGTTTTAATAATACTCATTAGATCTGTTTTTACTATGGTACAATTAAAGTTCTTAGCTGCACATACTTCATATAATCAATGAAACATAT
>NW_019379975.1:53101-84589 GCF_000648655.2 Copidosoma floridanum
AACCGGACGTCAAACTACCTGTAAAAATCCTAAGAATCCGTTTGTACAAATAAATTCAGAGAATCAATCAAGCATTGAAAGTACTGTATCGCAAGAGGTTTTGATCGTTAAACAATTATTTAAATTTTTTTTAAGTTTATTCTCTATGATTATTTTTTCTGTAAAAAATTAAGTTTTAAAATAATTTTTAAAATTAGACTTTGAACAAGTAAGAACAATAAAATTACTTATTTATCACGACACTGTATTTTTGAGATCTTTCTTAAAAAAATAGAGATACTCACACTTCAAAACTTTTTCTGTAGATTATAACTTTGACTTTTATCTTGAAAATCTGAAAGTTTAATTAAAAATTATTCTTACAAAATTAAAGAATAGAACATTTTTAATTTTTTGGCAAAAATTGCCGAAAAATTTGCAAAAACATTAAGAGAAGAAGAACAACCTAAGTAAAAGAAATTTAGACAGATAGAAAGATAACTTGTTCGTTGTACTCGATTACATAACAAGTCCTTTATTTTGTAAATTAAATTAATATAATCTTTGGGGACAGTGCACAGGGCGAGCAGGGGATCAGAGTTTTACCAGTATATATACACCATGTATCGAAAATAAGTGAGGAAAACTATACTACACGACTGATAGAAAAGCTCTTAACAAAATTTTGATTTCATGAGCATTCTCCGAGGTATCGACAAATGACCATTAATAATTTCGGCCAATCACAGAGCGCTTAGCGTTGGGAGGCGGGCTCTCAGTGCTGGTAGTGTAATCGACTCTTGATGAAGGGTGCGGTGGTGGAAAGGTGCCTAGGGAAAAAGAGGGTTGGTACGCAGAGTGTAGCTTTATCGACTGCAGAGAATCAATGAGTCGTCGAACCGGGGAGTAATGCAAACACTGCTGAAATGGATAAAGATGTAGCAATAATAAAAGTAATGATAAAAGAATGCTCTTGGTAGTGATAATCTGAAAAATTATTTCACTTTTCTATAAATTTTTAGCACATCTCTAAAAATAAACCCTACAGAAAGAAAAAGGAGTCATGAAAGGACGCTGGCAAAGCGGGATAAACACTTTACTGAAGTTGCCAGTCCTTGAGTATGGAGAGCTAAATTAACAAATTAATAATTTCTCACCTTTAAGCACACTCACTGGTGACAGCTCGGTAAATTCCAAAAATTAAAACTAACTGACCAGTTGGCTTATTGCAAATCTAAAAACCAATTAATGTATGGATTGGAGCAAGCGCATAATTTTCAAGTGCCAGATGATGGTTCTACTATAAGGAGCAGTCCATTTTATGACTTTTCACTTCCTCACATACTCACTAGTAAAACGTAAGTAAGATTACTCAACTGAGACCAACTGACAAGTCAATCCATACATTAATTCCAAGTCCACAGAATGTTCTTGGTACTGGTGCTCTCAGTCGATGAATCTACTTTCTCCAAATTTACAGAACATTTCTAAAAGTAATCTGTACAGAACGGAAAACATCATTATATGCAGAGAGTCAAGAAGTACACTGACACAACTGGTATGAACACTTTACTGAAGTTGCCAGTCCTTGAGTATGAAGAGCCAAAATAATAATTTGTCACCTTCGAGCACACCCACTTGTGACAGCTCAGTAAACTCTAAAAATTAAGACTAACTCACCAGTTGGCTTATTGCCATTCTGAAAACCAATTGATGTATGGATTGGAGCAACCACATAATTTTCAAGTGCCAGATGATGGTTCCACTAAGAGGAGCAGTCCATTTTATGACTTTCCACTTCTTCGCATACTCACTGGTGAAACATAAGTGAGATTACTTAACCGAGACCAACTGACCAGTTAATTCACTACACAACTAAAAACAAAGATAATTAGAGTACACACTAGGGAAAATACAAAAACTTTGAGTGTTACTGTAACTTCTTTACTGGAAGGCTGTTAGAACACTTACTGTTGACTACTCCATATACTAGCACAACTGAAATCTTCTTACCAGTCAGTTCACTGCATAACTAAAAAAAGAAAATCTGATTACAAACTAGGGCATGAACAGAAATGACAGGAGTTGCATAATGCTTTTGGTACCAGCAGAAGTGTACTTGGCGCAGGTGTTCTGCATTGTCAAACTTGAATGCCTCTTCATTTGCAGAACATCTCTCAAAATAAATGGTTAAGGTCAACCACAAATACACAAAACTGTGGACCAGGTATTGTTTAGGTAAAAATACTGAATTGCATGTGCAGCATTATCTGAATTGAAGAAAACCACAAAGAACCACGCATTCTAAAAAATCAATGTTAATATATGGGTACATGTTGTACACGTATCTAACGTAGCAAGATTTACATAAACAATGTTTGGTACCATAACACATAACTTTTGATGATTAGTCTACATCGTTACCTGCAGGCGCGAGCTGCTGTGACGGCGCGGCCGGTGTCTGGGTCGGTATCAAGCTTTTCCGGAGTTTCATCTTTGTTCACTCGTCAAGCGTATCTCTCATAACGGTAAAAGAGCAGACAACAAAGAACTGATGATGTACCTCTACTTATTCAAATTTTTTGAGATTCAAGAGAACATTAATTTGGAAAAGTCCTTTGTTTGGAAGAGTTCTTTAGAAGATTAAGTTGAACCTGCATAAGCTTGCGTTGAAGTTGCTATGACTAGTTAGTACCTGAACACATGTGTGGCTCGGCCCAAACCATTTAGTATCGAGTCTCTCTCTGACATTCTTCAAAAACGAGTAAGTTGTTCGTCCATTTCTCGAGCTGTCCTATTTTTGCTGCCAGATGTTCATGACTTCTTCCATAATTTGTTTCTCACTTACGTTTTCAGCCCTAACTTCCTTGAAGTTTACAAAGAAAATTAGTTTTCCTTTCCTCAGGTTGTACAGGGCGATTTTGCTTTAAAGAAGGAGATTAATTGGTAGTGTACCAGCAATAATGCACAGTGCGTCCGTCGAGACGGTCCTGTACACCTGGGTAGCAGATACTAGAGTTGTGTGCTGTGCACTGTCTAGCTTTCGAACATCATGCATCGTGCGCTTGTTCACCCAAGCCACAGCCACATATGGGACTGTGGGAGTAGACATGGCTTGGTATATGCGCACATACGTAGGGAACCCATGTGCTATTTGCGAGTCTCCTGAGTTTTCGGAAAAGTGGCATCACTTTGCTTCTAAGATATTTATAGTGGGATCCAAAGCTCATTCCTTGATATATCATGACACCAAGGTACCTGACAGTTTTCTTTACTTTTTAACTCTTGCCTTTAATCTTAATAATAGGCGTCCGTAGCAACGGGGACGCCCCTCTTCTTCTAGATTTTCTCGGCCTATCAGGCCTAGGTATATCACTCAGACCAGCTTTCTCAAATTCCTTGATTTTGAGATATATGCCTTCAGTCTTTTTCTCAGAGATTTCTAGTTTCACGCTTTCACTCCACCTGATAACCTCATCGACGACTTTTTGACCTCTTTTTTCAATTTCTTTTTAAGAGTTTTCACCTATCACCGTAATGAGATCGTTGGCGTATGCAAGAAATTCTACGTTAGATTTTTCCTCTAATGTTTCAAGCAGTGAAGTAAAAGCCAAGTTCTAACAGCTCGATGCGAGGACCAAACCCTGGGGGCAGCTTTTCGCTGCTATCTTAGAGGCGTGCTGGTCTGTCCACTCAAGCGAGACTTTACGGTTTTCAAAGTAGCTTTTTATAAGCTAGTAGATACTCTTAGGGTAGTTCCTCTGTTTCAAAGCTGAGAGGACCGCTGAGTGTAGCACGTTATTGAATGCCTCTTAATGTTGAACAGAATTTCAAACGTGTACTGACTTGACGAATTATTGACCACTTGTCTAAGTTCTTCAATGGCATCTTCCATTGACTTTCAGGGTGTAAAGCCGTACTGGTGAGTCGAGATACCGTTAGAGTTCAGTATTTCGCAGTTAAGTCGATCGACGATGAGCTTTTCCAGTAGCTTGCCAATCACAGAAAGAAGATTTATTAGACGATATGAACTGGGGTCTGCGAGATCCTTGTTGAAGCTTTTCAACAAGATCGTTAGCGTTCCCTGCTTCCATACCTTAGGAAAGTATTAACTTTCCAGGCAGGCATTTATTAGGCTCAGGAATCCATGTGAGAAGAGCTTAGTTGTTCTTTTGACGACTTGCACCTCCACTAGATCGGTGCTCGATGCCTTGCCATTTTTTAATCCCTTGGAGGTAAATTTGAACTCCTGAGAAGAGAAGGTAGGAGCGTATTCCGTTACTGAAAGAACCTCTGCCTCTCTTTATATGACTGAGCTCTTGAGAGTAATCAGCTTTGTCATTGTCGGGTATGTGAGTGCTAAGTAGGATCTTAGCTGTATCTATCATTGAAAATTTATAGTTGTCATCGGTTTTGAGCGAACTAGAAGCTGTGCCAGAGATTTTCCTATTTTTTATGCATTTATAAACGTGACCAAAGATATCCTCGTTACCCACAGTCTTTACATAGTTTTTCTAAGTCTCATTTTTTGCATGGAGTATCATACATTTACATGTATTCAACAAGAATCTGTATTCATTTACCAAGACAGGGTCATGTTATCGTTTAAGTATTCTGTACGTTTTATTCAGCTTTTTTTTGGCTATTGATAGTTCCTTACTCCACCATGACTCTTCTACCGACTGTTTTTTGGTATAGCTTGCTCACATTCTTTTATTATTACTTTATTCAGCGTTTAAGCATAGTTCTCAATTTTATCGTCATCATTAAACTCTAGGCTCCCAAGTATCTCATTTGAGAGCCTTAATAGTTCGCTTTCAAATTTTTCCCAGTCCACCTTACCAAGGTTAAACATCGATTTAGTGGAAAAGGTTTCACTTTCAAGTTGAGAGATCCCGAAGTCAAATGAAATCGATTCATGCTTTCCAGTTTTCCATGAATTCTGCACTTTCCAATTAATGACCCTGTGACTCATCAACGAGCTAACCATAGTAACGTCAATTCAGGATCTCCGTCCTTTTGACTCATAAGTTGGTGGCCTAGTTGCCTTATTATGGATCGGTAGTTCATGGGTGGCTAATGATTGCTCAAGGGTTTCACCATTCGCGTTTGTGCCTCTTGGGCTCCAAAGCGATGATTCAGCATTTATATTCGTACCCTATTACCTCACGCTTTTCCTTCAGCTTTCGAAGTACCTAGTCCTAGTGGGCAGTATGGGGCTCTCTATCATCGCTGAATTTAAAATAGCCTCTGATAACGTAAAATGAGAGCCCAGATGCAATGATTTCCGCTACAATACAGTATTGATTACTTAGTTGCGGAATGTACAAGACGCTGTAGTTCGGATTCCTTACAAAAATCGCAGCTTAAGGCTCCATAGAACGGGCGGCGATTTTTTTGTTCGTGCCAAGGCCAGTGCACTTTCAGGAATTATTAAATTTTCCTCTTGGCCGGTTCTTGAAGAAGCACATCTAACCTTTTTTCAGAGATCAGCCGGAGCAGCTCTCCAGTTATCCTATTTGATCTATCTACATTTAGTTGTAGGACCTTGATCTTAGGAAGCCAATTTGTGCCAGAGATACTAGCAGGCATGAAAGAGAATTGGCCGCTTTCAATGGGTGTGTGGCTTTCAACGTTTTGAGCTGATGCTTTGGGAGAGTATCCAGCGTCATATCTGCTCAGGCATACATAAAACTCCTGGAGGTGGTTTGTTATGAGCATTTTTGACCATCCATCATCTCCCCCTTTTTTATTAGAGCAGCCAGTGTTAACAGGTGGCTCTTGAGAAATTTTTAAAGGTGTCGAGAGATTCTTTTTCCGTCCCGTAGTGTTTTCAAGTCTGCGCTGCTTGGAGTAGATGGGATCTCTTTGCTGTTTATTACATTCAACAGATCTTTTTTTTGATTTGTTCTAAGCTTTTTTTCTATTTTGGTTTTCGATTTCGTTTGCTTCATCTGTTTCTTGCTTCATCCGGACACTGCAGCATTCATGGATGGATTCATATTTGTATATATATATATATATATATATATTTGTGAGAGATTATCTCTCAGACTAGTGACCCAGGCTTCCAGTGGGCCATTCATTCTCTCACCATCAAAGTAAGCTTAGAATTCTGGAAAGGTTATGGAGACTCCGCCTCGTGACTGGGCGATCAAGCCAAGCCCTAGATCCCTACTCAAGCACCCTTCCTACACCTGCGCCCTTATGTAAGTGAGCACTGGAGCAAGTCACCATATTAAGAGAAGACAGCGCATATTTCCTTTAGGGTAGAGGTCGCTCGGGCTTGCCAGACTCGTGCACTTTCTTTAAGTGACGGCTTCCTAAGGTTTTCGAGGTTAGGATGCTTGTTTTTAAGCCGGCTTGCTCGGGGATAACCACTTTATTTGACCTTTGAACAATCAATTCTTAAATCACCACTTTGAGCAGGATAAAGTTACTCCTAGTTTTGCCGCTATTGCAAGCCTCTTCACAATTGAGACCCACAATGTTACCATTCAGCATCACGGAGGGATACTAAATTAGGTTCTTACTAAGAAGTCAATGAAGAATTTGATTCCCTTTGATGTCGCTTAATTCTTTTACAGACAAGCGACTTTCATCAAATTCTATCACAAACCACCAAGGTTAACAAGTGTCAGCAAAAAAATAGTGTTCTCAACGCTAACGTCTCTGGAAAAATACCAGCAGACATGTCAAGCCGTCTACTAATGCAGATTTTGCTACAACAGCAAGCAAGGGAAAAAAGCCCTTAGGAGTTCAGTCAGACATAACGGCCAACTTCGTAGTGGTCGTTCCAATGGTCAACCCACAGAAAAGGTATTCTCCAGGCCCACTTTCCCAACTAACAATGAGCGGTTGGTTATCCTGAGAGCAACCCAAAGACAAGATATTTTTTGCCTTGTTGAGTACCTTTCTGCACCATGGTCTCCATACACAGAGACTCTAAAGTTAAAAGTCCAGCTACCCACAGATATCTCTTCATCATGAAGAATAAAAATAAAAAATAGAATTAAGTTTTACCTCAGGCCCTTTTCATGGCTATTATAAGTATAAACATTCCCCACTTAACTATCAATCTCGTTAGTTGTTTTAAGAGCCAACTAAGGTTACACTACTTTTCCAATAAAGACATTTTCACTGCCATTTTGGCCACGATTCGTTGACTAAAAGACTGTATAAAGCCAGCCACTATATAAGCGAGTTAGCCATTTACTAGGAGATGTCACAAAGCTGGGAGCTCCAGCATCTGATGACCTTTTATTACCCTCTTAACTCTAAGCATTTAACCAGGAATCACCAATTCTCTTTGGTGGGCCAATCTAACAGCTATGAAGAGCTCTACAACTAGCTTTAATGCTTTAGACAGTGTTGTTTTCCTTCTAATCAGTTTGATGCTACAACAACAGGCCAGAGAGATTACTCTGAGGTATAAAGGCAGTCACGTTTGCTACAAACTTTAGTCAAGAAAGAGTTCACTTAAGAGACTCACTAATCCATTTGAGGGCAACCGGACGTCAAACTACCTTGCCATGTTATATATTTGAACTTAACAAAGTTAACAAGAAACAGCCTGTAGGTCTCACGAAAGTCTCAACCATTTCAAAAGTGGCAAGAGTGCGAGTTGAAAAGAAAAATTCAAATGCATCTAACGTATACTACATATGTCATGATATTTTTGTTGACAATGCTTAGTAACCTTCAGTCTTAGTTAGATCTGTATATAAATCGCAGCTTGATGAAACAAAAATATTTTTATCACATTGATGTAATATCAACTACAAGAATAACCTATAAACTGCAAAGGTTGCGGTTACATGGGGAAATAGTAAGAGTCACAGTGGAAAGAAAAAAAAGTCCCCTTACCTCTAGTTTAATGAATACGCATTTTAACTCTTGTTACAGAGAAAAAAAGGAGTCTCTAGGTGTATTACACAATAAAGAAGTTTAAAAAAACTAATCACCAGAGGACATAATGTGTTTGTGCAGTACTATAGCGTACTGAGCGGCCACGATAGCATAGTGGTTTAGGTTGCAGTTCTTGTGGTTTGGGAGCTTGGTAACACATGATCACGAGGTTGTGACTCGGCCTTTACTCACTTGGCTTGCATCTCCAACTGTGATCAGATAAATTAAAAGCCATGTGAAATAACGTCTTCCTTGCTGTTTGCATGATTGATGTAACAATTAAATCTGAGACTTACATTTAACTATGCCAATGGCGATAGCATACACTTGCAGGAGAAGCACAGCAATGCAAAGAGGTTATATGCACCTTCTGTCCTCATGGCTGTTAAATATAAGAAAAGAAGATTAGAACTATGGGTTGCAGGACCCCTGGAAAAAGTGGAGCTTTAACGAGTTTATCAAAGTGAGCAAGTTGTTGCGTGGCACTGGTCAAGACAGTTATGCATGCGAGAGCCAGAGAGGCTAAGAGAAATTACAGACAATTCTCAAGTTACATTCTAAGTACGTGGCTTTTGTCCTTTACACGAAGAAATGTCACTGTTAATGGTATGAAGCAGCAGTGTTGTTGCATATTCTCTGGCATTTATTTGAAACGTTTTCAAATATTCTTGCTTAGTTTTCTGTGTAATAAACTAAAAATAAGAAACATTACAAGAATACAAAACGTATATCTTATTTAAAAATTTATTTCATCTTCTATAGAGAATTAGATATTAATTTAAAAAACAATTATGATATTATTTTGTGTAAGGCTCCTGGTGGTTTACCCTTCAGCTGCATTTGCGGTTCTATTTAGTGAGCATTGATAATCTAGATTTTCTCCGTAAGACAGATTTTTTCTAAACTTGTATACAAAGATTATCAACTGTACATATAAAAGTGCGTGGTGGCTTAGCTGATAAGGTTGTGGATCAGCAAGCAGAAGACAAGGGTTTAATTTACGGCCAGTGTGACTTTGTTGGGCTCGTTCTTATATGATTATTCACCACGCAATACTCCTCATGAAGAAGATGGGTGTTCTTCTTGAAGCAAAATTGCTTGTTTTCCCTGAACCTTTTCCCTAGTGCTAAGTGCCTAGAGTAGTGCCCTTACTAGAAGCCAGACATATAGCACTATTAAATAAAAAAACTACATTTATTGTTGTTGGCCATAGTTGCAGAGTTATAAAGATTCTTGTTTTTATATCTAAGAATTTTGATAATGCAGGCTTTTAATTTTGAGACCTGATTCTAAAACACTTGGCTCGCATCTGTGGTAGATCCACTAAAATAGAATACAATACTTATCTCGCGAGGAATAGCCCAAGAAGTGCACAGGGATGGAGCGCTACGTAAACCCACACACGCACACACACGTATACATATATAATAGTTATTTGTATGGGTAATTCCACATATCTCCCTACAGCCCCCCACAATCCTCTACAACAACCCCCAATGCCTCTTCACATATAAGGTAAAGTTCGACTGTGTTAACCGTTAATTTGACATTTTTACGTTTTTCCTGAAACCCCTCCACATCTCCATCACAGCCCACGTAAATACCCTCACAACCCCTGACCCCATTTTTCTTGTCCCCCCACAGCCCCCTACACCATTTTTCTTGCGAAAGTAAAACAAAATAATTGTAATCTATTTTTCCACACCACGATGGAGGCAAACAGATGGACTTTGAATGTATTGATAAAATTTTAAACTCATGTTTAATTATCTATTAACACTAATAAATAATATATTGTAATATAATTATTATAAAATTGTATGTATCACAAAATAAAAATAGAGTTCTTGGTGCATTCAACTTTTTTTGTGTTACTATTATTTTAGAACAATGTGTTGTTCATTATTCCTTGCATGTACATGTATGACATGATACAAATACATGTACAAATCCAAACGTTACATGATTATTAAATAATAGTAACTGTGGAAATATCACCTAACTTAAAGAGCTTTAGTAAATAAGCTAGTAAAACTAGCTATATCATAACCAAGAAGACACATAACCACCAGTGCCCATTTTAAAATTAGAAAAAAAACGAGCCATATTTTATAAATATTGTTAATTTATACATTTATTTTATTCATAATAACTGTAATAAATCATAACTTTTTAATAATATAAATACTAAGCCATTATATCACAATAAATTTTGTTATAAAAACTATAGATTCTTTATTTTCAATTTAAGATTAACTTTTTTTAACAAAAAAGTATTGTCATACATAAAGAATACATCACGTCATGTATTATTGTTAAACGATGAAATATTCATAAATATCGTAACTTTTTATTTAGTGCCATAAATTTTGTCGATTTATTAAGAGTTATTATGTATTCATAAAGATTATGGAATGAAGTCAATTAACTATGTAAAATTTCTTTTCAAACAATATTTTATGTTTCTGCATTTATTTCTCTTTCTACTACATAAATAAATGATTTCTACTTTTGCATCTTAATAAAGCCACATATAATTGACCATGAGATAATAAGAGTTTTTTTAATACAAATCTACATTATCAAAACTTTGACATTGAAATTTGTTTATTGTCATAGCAAAATCCACAACGATTAAAAATTCTTTACAATACAAAATAAGAGGTAATGCTGAGCTGTTTTCTATGTCTGAAGTTATTCTCGGAATGAAGTCTCTAATTCCTTTTATTTTAAAGTTACTATTTTTCCTTCAGTATTATACTGTTATAACTTTGTGGTTCACAAAAGTTTTTCATTACTGCTTAACTAAGAGTACGATAAGAAACCAATTAATATCAATTTTATTTTAATTTATTAGTAAGTATAAAGTTTTTGGTACGCTAATTTCTTTTTGTTAGTTACTATGTGTAAAATGCTAATTTTCATATGTATGTATTATAAGATTTTGTGTACGCGTTAATGAAAGCAATACATACATAAATTTAAACTACATTTAATTTATTTCTAAAATGGACCGTGAAAGATTCACATTAAAATAATATATCTTATGAGTCAATTGTTAAGCCCTATAAAACCACAACGACTTAGCTCATTTCTATTCTGTTTTTAAATAATGATCAAGTCGATACAATAGATAAACGCAATAAACATTCATGGGGTGCATTATAAGGTAATAAATTTTGTCCATATTCATAAGAATATTAAAATCATGTTGTTATAACATACATTGAAACTTACAATTAAAAGTTTTTTTCCAAACTATATTTTCAATATCTTAAACGTTTTCTCCATCGATTTAAACAAAAATTTTATTTTTATTCTTGCATCTACATGAAGCCACGTACGATTGACCATGGAAACATGAAAATTTTTTCAAGAATATTCTCACACTATCAAAACTTTGACCTTGAGACTTGTTTGTAGTCATAGAAAACGCTACAACTAATAGGAAATTATTTTCCGTACTAAATAAAAGGTAACAATAATGTATTTTTGGCAACTAACGTAATTTTTTAAAGAATAACTGTATTACAAGTTTTTTCTTACATAACTATTTTGCCTTCACCTTATACTTCAACAATTTAGTAATTTGCAATCGTCTTCCATTACATAAGCCGTCTGATACACAAAAATTTACAATTAATGCTACTATTTTACCTACTTTAAATTAAAGATCATGAGGTGGCAAGCCTTCACAAATTTAGTTTATCACATCTACAGGAAAATTTATATGAATATTATCATCTGATTTATTAACACTTTTATAGGTTGTATTATGGATGCTGTATGCTGAAAACAGCATGTCGATCTAATGGTATTTCCTTTATTATTTTCAGTCGAGGATGTAGGATTGAATCCATACGATACAAAAAAATTTTAACAAGAGCAGAATATCTTACGTTGCCTTAATATTACTTGTATCAAACTTTTTATCGATCAAACAGTAAAATGTTTAGTTCCATACCCTATCCTGGGAAATTAACGCAACAAATTTTTTTGCATGCATATTTTATGATGGAAACCAATAGCATAAACTTCTTTCACAATAACAAAAAAATTTTAAGAATTAAATGTTATAAAAATTTTATGAATTACGTAATGCGTAATGCCTTTAATAATTTTCAAAATTTTAAAAACAATAAACTTGGAAATATGTTCATTTTACCGTCATATATATCGGTGGTAATAAGTAAATGCAAGAACATTATCAAGATGCAATGGCAACAATGCCAAAGTTTGGAAGACCTAATTTTTTAATCACCGTAACATTAAACCCTAAATGAAAATAAATCAAGCAAACTTTGAAAAACTGCGCTAAAGGTACCACTCCTAATAATATACTAAACATAACTATTAGATTATTTCATCCAAAATTAAAACTAATTTTAGACGATATTACTGAACACAATATTTTTGGAAAAGTCATTGCTTACGTTTACTATTGAATGTCAAAAAATAAGATCGCTTCATTATTATATTATTATAACATTGCATTTAAACAACAAATTATTTACTACTACAGAAATAGATAAATAGATTTTAGCGGAAATTCCGCTTGGTTTACAAAAATAAAGATGAGTTACTAAACACATTCTTCATGGCCCTCATAGTGAAAATAGTCCATGTCTCACCAGTCATCAAAGAATTTGTACACAAAAGCTTCTAAATAGATCACTCATAATACTTTTTTTACAAAAAATGGATAACCAAATTACAAAAGAAGTGACGATGGATTTGATAACTACATATATAGAATTGAAAATAATAATTAAAAAATTTTAGTTCATAATTCAAAGCTAGTACCATATAATCCATTTTTATCAACGAAATACAGTTGCCACATTAATGTTGAGTATTGTGCATCTATTTAAAGTATAACGTATATTTTTAATTATGTTTATAAAGAAGCAGATAGAGTATTACGTAAAATGACGAAAATAGACACGAGTAATTCAAAAAACGATGTAGAAATTTTTATCAACTATCAGAGTATGTAGATGGCCACTATTTCAGCCCCATTAAAGCAACGATTGCAAGAGTTCCATTTGTGTGGACGTTGTAATTCTGTATTTAATTTACCTATTTATTTTAAAAATAAGCAAAACATAATTGTTAAAGATAATGATATGTTTAAAACAATAGAGAGCTCTGAAATGTCATTAATGGTATGGTTTAAATGAAATAAAATAGATAAAATTTTAATCTGACAGTAAAAACTTGGATTGATAAAAAAAATTTTAGACGTAATCTTACAATAGGGTGACTAAATATAGGGTTACCGAAGGATTTGGGGCGTTTGTTTTTTTTAAATAAATTTTAAATTGGGTGATTGGAGCTTAATCCTTCAAAAAGTGACATACAGTCAATAACATACATTACAGTACGTTAAGATGTACTGCTATTGCTTAAGGTTAAGTTAAAGATGACTTCAAAATAATATATAAGATATTCAAAGAAGCTTGTAACGTTATGGTCACGCATTTTTAGCTGCAGTTTTTATTTAAATATCTTGAAACATTTAGCATTAGCAGAATCATTTTCTGCAACTTAGGTTTTATAAGTAAAAAAACCTTTTTCTATCTTGCATGGCACAACAACCTATTAACAAAAAAAAACTTCCTCGTGAGATAAACTGCACCATGCAATGAATGACTATCGACTGGTGAAAAGCATTTAGAACCAATGGTTGACGCAGCCAGCCCTCCCTAATAAACAAAGAAGCACGCTTCGAGACTTCTTGTAACTACTGAATAGGCTGTAGTGCAGTGCATCGATATCCTCGTTGCCAAGATGGTCACGTTTTACTTAGGCCAGTCATAAGCCACCCCTTTCCTTCAGTTTTACTGCATCAAACCACCCTGCCTTTGTGTAAACCAGTATTTGTAAAGCATTGTATGTGTAGTGCATATTTATTATTCTTCATGGCAAATGCCTCACATGGAATTCATCAAGCATGTAAACCCCCAATCACCTCCTTCATCCATTGACCCCAGCTTGTGCACCATCATGAAAGCTTTACAGTGTAGTAAGCTAGTATTATTGGGCCCACATCATTCTTCTGTAAAATAAATACATAGCTCTATAATATTACTATGACTATTGAATTATGAAAAATTGATTATTCTTACTATGACTTAGATAGCATGATCTAGCCTATTCATTTTGCTCACATGCTACAAAAGAACGATGCACGTGGCAAGCCTCAGGGGCAGCCTGTGTATGAGCCTATGTCAGTGTACTGTAAGTGTAGTGAGTGCACTGAATAAAATATTGTAACCGTTGCTCACGTTAATAAACTACAGAGTGACATATTCCTTAGCGTAAAGCCCCTCACTTGGTCCAAGGTGCAAAAAGTATGATTTTTGACAAAGTCTTGCAAATTGTTAAAGAACTTAAGATAGTTACTATGATAATAAAAATAACATGATAACTATTATAATAATTATAACAATAGTAATTAAACTAATAATGTCAAAAATATTTATAATTATAATAGTAATATAAATAATAACACCAACAATCATAAAAATAATGAGAATAGCAAAAATGATAACAATAATAATTGTAATACTAACAATAATAGTATTGGAGATAATAATACTTATTATAAAGATAAATAGTATTTTTAATATTATTTAGGATATAATTATCATTATAACTATACGTTTAACTGCTAGAAACATAAGCTAAGAGAATAAGACGCTTATAAGTGCTCTTTGTTCGCTATACGCACATGTAGTAATAGGCGTGAATACTTGATAAGCTAGATCTGGATACAGAAATAAAATGGTTTTCTGCTTGAGCAAGTTTGTTTATTTGCTTGGTTCGCAAAAAAATTTTTGTTGCTAGCAAAAAATTAATAATTTGGGCATTTATTTAGCGTAAGGTAAAAAAGTAGCCTAAGTCTCGAAGTATTTAAGGTAGTATGCTTCTCTAGACAATACACAAAAGTTAGCACGCATATCCTATTTTAGACTTTTGATAGTATTTGCCATATAAAGAAAAAGTGACTGGATTGATTAAAAAGCGATATGGAACGGTAATGTAGACGTTACTTTGATTATATGCAATCGAGCGAGAGTTGTATTTATTATCTTATATGCATTTTTTTATACCTCATAATAGAGGGGGGCTGTGCACTTGGCAAGCACTTGACAGGCTCTTTGTAGATACTTTATGGCTTCTTGGACAGGGGGAAGGTGCTTCTAGGTCATGACTAATACTTGGCAGGCACTTAATACTTTTTTCGTGAATACTTAATGGGCATTTAGCAGGTACTAGACGAGCACATATCGGTCACTTAATGGACACTGCATATATACGTAATAGGCACTTTGAAGGTTTTTAACGGGGACCTGATAAATACAGTCATTACCGACCTCTTGTCTTGGCATCACCCAAGACGCACTGAGTAGAGCACCCTAGCGTTTTGTGACGTTATTTTTATTTTGCTTTTTTTTTGTCAGTTTTTAGAAATAATATGCTGTAAGTAAGTTTAAAAAAGTATTGTAATTTTGAAGATTACAGTGCGTTATTAAATAGTAGTTTGATGCTCGATGACCCTAAAAAAGGCCAGTAAGCTAAACTTTTTTAAGCAAAGTTTCCACCAAATCTTACTGCGTAGATATGTGAGGATGGTCTTCTCTGGACTTCTTTTCTCTGTACTTCCACTTTGTAGCACAAAAATGGTCGAGGGAAAATCCACGACGATAGTTTGAAGTATGAAAGCTAGTAATCATGCTCTTTTTTAACCTCTTTAAACACATTAATGGCCAAAAGACCGTTTTTTCTACAGTGCTAAGTCGATTTGGTAGCCTAAGTTAACGAGGTTGGTCCAGGTTGCATGCCTGTAGGGAACTGTGCCATTTTCTCAAGTTTATTTCTCCTTCAAAGCTTCACTGCTAAGTTGCTAGGTTTGCCTAGTGCAAATATCGGAGGAGATCAGTGACTCCTTATTGAATACTTAAAGTCAAGAGGGTAATGTAGGATCGTCGGTAGTCGGAATAACCAGCCTCGCAACAAACAACTCCACTCGTGATATCTGCCTCTGAAAGTCTGACTTGACGTAATAGTGGCTGGCTTTTTAGTGTGGGTAATACAACGCTACCACTTGACAACGTTTGAATCTTTATCGTAGGCGCAGTAGTAGATCTCAGCTGACGTGAGCTTTCGTGAGTAAAAAGACACCGGGTGCCACTCAGAGTCGATGTGATGTTCAAGGACTGCTCCAATGGCTAAGTTTGAGATATCAGTGGATAGAGCCAGTGGTGCATATGTAGACAGATAAAAAGAGACGGATGAATCTCGCAGAGCATTTTTACAGTTTTCAAATGCTTGATCAGCCTCCATGTTCCAGAGCAACTTCGCCTTCTTGTTCTTGGGGGCTCCGACAAGCATGTTGTTGAGTGGAGCTTGTAGGATGGCTACGTTGGGTGTGCAGCGTCGATAATAATTCGTCATACCTAGAAACCTGCGAAGTTCTTGAATGGTTGTTGGCTTGGGAAAGTTATCAATGGCATCCACCTTGTACACTGGTGGCTTGAAATCCTCGGGTGTCAGCAAAAAGCCCAGAAGATTAACTTGTGTTCTCCCAGGTTACACCTCTCTAGTTTCACGTGGAGCCTTGTAGCTTGAATTTCAAAGAGCTTTTTCAAGTGCTGTAAGTGTTTTTCATGACTCTTGGATGCAACAATAACATCGTCCACGTAGGCATGAGCGAAACGAAGATCTCGCAGGAGCAAGTCCATAAAGCGCTGGAAGGTCTGAGTGGCATTTCTAAGACCCATAGGCATACTTAAAAATTCATATAGCCCGAAGGGCGTTGCCTCAGCGGCTTTGCAGATATCTTCCTTTGCTCGCACTTTCTTGCCTTCATACTAAAGTGGTAGTGATAGAAGAAGTAGCCATTCCGTGAGAGAGTGGGCAAGCAGGATCTGTTGTAACGACTGCTGTTGCAATTTTATTGCTGTTCCGAACGTTTACCTCCTTCGGGTGTAACCAATAGCTTTTGTATCGTCACCAGGAGTTGAGTAATGGTGGCGCATAAAGCAGCCATCTTCGCGGCCTGAGCTGATAAAATGGCTTCAAAACCTGGTGACGACGAAGCACGATATGGTGAAGGAGACCGTTGATACTCGTGTGACACAACAGCTGCGATGAAGTGCGACCGTCAACGTGCAGCTGAGTAAAAGTCGTTTGAAGGCACTTCTCCTGGGTATCGGCAAAACGCGCGAGCACATGCCTTTTCAAGTACTTATACCTTTCTGTTCTTGGCCCAGCCTGGAAAGCGTCTAGAAGCTCTTGTGCAATCTCGCAGTCTAGAGCTGCCACGCACAGGTTACAACGTCGGGATCACCGCTTTAGAGTTTAGGGTAAAAAAACACTATGAGATACACGCGGAATACAAAGAATGAACTTAATATTTATTAATACATTATAACTCTATTTTATTAAATCACAGATGAATGTGAGACCACTGAGAGAGTTCTTGACGCATGTTCAACGTACGTAGTTGAGCGTGAATCTGCTGGTCGTCAGGTTGGGCTGGATGGACGTGAGCCAGTTGCGCGGCTTTTATTTCTTCTTGTGGAAGTGCTGCTACGTATCGTCGTCAAATGGTAGCGTTGGAGTACCCGCAGTGTGTTTCTCAGTATGTACTTTCATCCTAAACTGTAAAACATAGTCTTTTGGTGGATAATCAGATTTGAAAAACAGTTGTATAAATATGTTTGTTGGCAAGTTAGTTCAACGTTTGATGGTCGTAAGAAGAACCAACAAGATACATTGTAATTTTCTAAGCGTAGGGACTCATTATAGCAATTGGCCAGTGATGATACTTGCAGTCATTTCTTATTTTTATTCTCAATGATGAAAAGCTATTTGTGGATAGCTCGACTTTTCTATTTCAAATCTTGGTAAAAAGAGATCATGCTGGGGGAATGTACGCCACTAGCTGAAAAATATCTTGTTTTCAGGTCGTTTTCCAGATAAATCATCACTCACCGTTTGGATGGGAAGCAGGAAGAATAATTCTTCTTGTGTTATTCTGTAACGATAAACCACTAAGGAGAAGGCTAATAATATTTTATGATGATCTGGCTGCTAAAACTTCTAACTTTAGTTTTTCGTTGCTTGCTGTTGTAGCAAAAGTTGCTCTGGTAGCATTAGGTCGGTTAAAAGAACGGCCATAAAACCCTGAAGTGTTTGAGCATATTGTCCTCTGACTGGACGACGTCTCTTGGTATTACACCGGAGACTTTGGCATTCAGAAGGCCTTTTTTTCTAGCACTTTGTAATTTTGGTGGTTAAGGGTGGATTTCAATATGAGTCACTTATCCATTAAAGAAGCTTGTCGTTAGTAGCCGGAAGACTGGACAAGTGATAATTACTTGCTGGGCCTTTGGCCCGTAATGGTGGATATTTGCCATTTCGTTGACGGGCACTTAGCAGATATTTGACAGGCACTGAACGGGCAAAAGGCTGGAGTTTTATAGAAACTTAATGAGTTGCATCAGAAAACTGCAGTATTTATGTGAGCTTTCTCTGAAAATCATAAGAAAATGAATATTTCAGTGCATTAAATAAATTTACTGCCTAGCTAACATACATTGCATAAATATCATTGCAACATCGTTGTACTTTTTCTACGTGATAATAACTTTTTTTTTCAAACTTCGGTTCCCTTCATTTTTCAGCAACAAAATTGATACGGGTGAACTAGGCGTATTGTGCCCCTCTAATTAATAGCCTTAATTATCAATACTCAGCAGCTTACCCAACCTCAATCTCTTCTTTTCTGATATTAACATTCACATCAAATAGGACAACAAAAATTACGTAAATGAGGGCTATTCTGAAACCATGGGTGCTCGCCATTACATGTAGTACTTTATACGTTTTGGTATATCTATATTTGATGTGAGTGTGTGAGAATTATTTTGTATAGATGTACGAAATACACGTGAGTACCACATTAAGTGGCAAGAGCCTCCAGCGACAGAATAGCTTCCATTACTTAGCTTATTTTGTAAGTTGAGCTATTTAATTAGGCAATTCTTCCGTAGCTTGTATAATTATGTAATAAGCTCATATTTACATTAATGCGTGTATTAGTATCATGTTGTATATAGCCAAATGATAAATAATAAGTTTTAACACAGTTGATCACTAATATAACCAAAAAAATTTTAAGTGTATAAAGAACCTTATACTTATATTAATATAGAATTCATGATCCAACCCATAGCTTTATAAACTAATCTTCTATTAATTTACTGTATGTATAAAGTCTATTTTACGTCTGAGGCAGTGTAAGAGTAGTATAAGAAACTATGAAAAAGAGCCTTCTTACTGTTTTCTGTGCGATGAGAAATTGAAGAAACGAGTGTCAGCATTTTCCTTTCTTAATTCTTAGGAATATGGAAAAGGTCTTTACAAAGACTCTTTGTGCAAAATTAATGGAAAGTAGAAGTCACCGACTTTAAAAATTCTATTCCAACATAAATTATTCTGACTTTATAGTAATAACGTAGTATATAATCTGACGTAGCATTGTAATTTTTTATCTAAAGTAAACAAATAACTAAGTTTATACAAAACATGTCAGTTTGAGTGTTAGTTACAATCACTATACAGATTTCTAAAGTAAAACGTGCAATCGTTACTATTAGATTGACGTTGAGAATTATACTTATAGTTGAATGCTATATTTAAGTTATTTTAATATTTTGCCACCACGTGTTTAACAATAAAATAATATTGTATACAAACATTTGTTGGCAATTTCAAAGCAATTTTCCACATACTTCATGCTTAAATAATACCTTAGACAGAAATGCCACTCATAACTAAGAAGAAAACTAAATCTATTGTAAGATTCTATTATAAGATTCTGTTAGAATATTTATTATTATGAGATGTATTGAAACTATTACAAAATCTATTATAATATTCATTATTATAAGATCTATAAAAGTAACATCAAATATTTTGTCCGTTAATCATTAAAAAAAGATTGAATGCTTAAGAATAATTTCTTGGCATTTTGAAATAATTCTTATGCGATTGTATTATTTAAAACTAGTGGCCTACCCGTAAACCAAGACTCACTCCATAGAACACCGTCGTGTGTTGACGTGTGATGAGAAACTATTTCAGTTGAGAATTTCACATCTGTTTCTGATATAGCTGTAAAGATTTAAAACTCACAGAAAAGATGTAAATAAGAAAATTTTTTTTCTGTTACCTCACAATTTTATTATTACAGCAACAAAATCCTGGAGCCTTGCCTCTACATTTTTTATCGCGAGAAAGGTATAAATACATATTCTACTTATTTAAAAATCTGAAAGATTCGAGAGATGACTATAAGGGCAAAGATAAAAAGCTTATCACTTATAAAATAAATTCTTTACTCATCGATTTGAATGCTGCTTTAGTTTCAATAGATGTTCAGCGCATTTTCTTGATGCCAAAAATTGTATTCATTAGATGCATTTTGAGTTTTTCTTTTAATTCAACTTCTTCCAACTTTTGGCATAGTTACAGCTTTTGTGAGCTCTAAAGACTATTTTTTTCAACTTTATGAAGTTGTAACATATTTGTTTATAAGGTAGTTCGCGGTCAGATGACCCTGAAAAAGACGAGTGAGCTTCTGAAGTAAACTCTGTCTTGACTGAAGATTCCAGCAAACGTTATTGCCTCTGTACATCAGTATAATCTTGTCCGACCTGTTATTGTAGTACTACACTGATCGGGAGGAAAACTATAACGTTTAAAGCTTTGGAGCTAGTTGTAGAACTTCTTCTTAACGTCTCCTAGTAATAAAGCACCTTCTTTTTTTGAAACTCAGTTGTTTTGGTGATCTAAGGTGGAGAGGTTGGTTCGTGACGCTGGTTGTGGTTGTCCGTACTCTTAAGGGCTGTCTTCTCTGGATTGAAATTGAGATAGAAAATTCTCTAATGGCACCAGGACGGATGGTTAAACGGCTACAAAAGTGAAGTGTTGGAGCGGGTTGGGCTCTAGCTAGTCACGTCTGCTAGTTTTGCACTGGAGACGTTAACGTTCTGAACACCTATTTTTCTGTAGCACTCGGTTATTTTGGTGATCTGGCGTAAAAACCGATTTATTTCGCTTGCTCATGAAAGAAGAGTGTCATTGGTAGCTAGGATGCCCAGCTGTACGACTAACAACTTTGTTCTTGGTGTACTACAGATAAACAACAACGAAATCGACCATATGATGAGGCATGTTACAATCACTCTCTACTATTTTTGATTGCTGGTGGTTTAGATTTTATTTTGACGCCACCTAGCAGATACTACTGAACTAAGGCGCAAAGCTAGCTCATTTTAGCAAAAATTTGAGCTTATTCATCGCTATTGTTATTAACTAAAAAAAAAAAAACTGTGCAAAAACCATCTTGGAATCATCAAGAATCAGTATACAAAATTTCAGCAAAATTGGTTCAGTAGTTTTTGTGGTTATCGATCACAACGCTTTAAGTGACTTGGTTTTATTTATAAGTAAAATAGTTAATACAAAAAAGTTATTTGATAAATTTTGTACCTTACATTTTAGCTACAAATTTAATGTACATAGTGTGGATGCTGGAATCGTAGTTTTTTTAATGATTTAAGTAATTTTTATTATTTATGGTGTTAAGATACTAATATTAGATTGTAGATATCGCAACTACGAAAATTTTTTTTTTCTATTGCTACAACTTTTATATTGAACACTTTCTTGGAAAATTAAAATTTCCTTTATTCCAAAGCCAAACTGAGTAAAATTCAAGCATTATCCCATGCTACAATACGAGAAGATGTTTTATTGCAATCCCCTAAAAGTAACAGTGCTCTACAGCTTTGCAAACGCGTCATACATGTCCCAGGCTATGATCCAAAAGCTAAGACTCAAACAGAACGTTTCTGGTAACGTAACACTGCTTTTAAACAACTAAGTTAAACATTCAGATCATTTAGGTAAACATTCATTAAAAAATAGTTATTCGAGCTATTTTTGTGCCCACCTTATTAACAGAAAAAGTTATTTCACATAACTGAACGTTGAATTTATAGTTGAATAAATACTGCTTGGGTCTCCTTGCTGAAAAAAGTGAACTTTGTTTCAAAATCATTTAAAGTTAATTGAGTAGTGGTCAAAAAACGAGTACATATTTTCAACATGTTATACATTGTTCTTTTATTTTTTTAATCTCTCATAATTTAAAAACGACATCCATGTCAGATGCGATTTTGCAAATGAAAGTTAAAAAAAAGACTTTCTGTGCATATCATAGACAAAGCTTACCTTACATTTCAACAAAGTCATGATTTAAAGTCTCATACTAAGCCATCTGACCGTTATTACATGGAAAAGTAGTTAAACTAACATTTTGTTTATTCTTGCATATTTAATCTTGTAAGGGCAGTCTGGAGAAATCTAAAAATTTCTACCTTATCAATAGAGTCAATCTGATTTTTTAGTGGTATAATATTATTTATTACGTACCTCGCTATTTTCTAAAAAAAATAGAACTTAACGCACATTTTTAACATTTTTAAGAATAATTTAAGTCTAGACTTAGCACGATTCATTGAACATTGGATGAGAAAGATGCGAATTTAGATGTCAAGTAAACTATGCATGATCTAATTTCTTACCTGTCTTGCACAAAGTACAATTAATTGTACTAAAACTAATTTTGAATTGTTCTACGATGTTAAAAGAATGTACATCAAACTTTTTGTTTGCACAAAAATGAGCAGAAGTAATTAATTACAGGTAATAAAAGTAATTAGTCATAGTTCAGTGACGTAGGAAGCTAATAAATTTAACGTAAAGTTATTAAGAAATTCAGTGCAGCAGGAAGTGATAATATTTTTATTATGATCCTTTGTTAATGCAATTTATTTGAAAAAAGGAGGTTATCGCACATTTTTTTTGCTCTAAGGAATACATAAATCCTGATTTTATTGGGATTAATTGTGATTTCAAAACAAAACATAAAAAATTAGATCATGTGTCAGTTCATGTTATTTTACGTCTTTCTTCAATTCTTTCTGAATCTTGCTAAGTCTGGGCGAGAATGTTTTTAGAACTGTCATAAATTTGTGCCAATATTTTTTTTTCTCATTAAGTAGTAAGTTTTTCAATAAATAATGTTATAACACTAAAAAATGAATCGCCCTAATCGATAAAGTAGAAAGCTTTAATTTTCTCCGGACTACACTTGAATACAACAAAATTTTACAAGCAGTTTTTTTTTNAATACGTTTTCACTCCCTCACCAAAAAACATATTTGTTGGTCAGCGAGATTTAGTAGCTTGGAGTTTGGTTCTGCAGTAATTACAGGGTTCTTTCGATAACCTTATTTTTTTGACAAGTCAACGGCCTCTTTCATTTATATTAGAAAATTTGGACAGCATGTAGCTGGCAGCTATGCAAATACCAATGTTATTTAGGTGAGCCACGGCCCACCTGGTAATGCTATTGATATGCACGGAAGATGCTGGATTTTATGAGAGTACGTCTGCAGGTGTAATATCAATTAGACAATTATGATTACGTATTATTTCTTAGAATTTTTAATGTCTTGAGACTAGGTATCCTGCAGATTATTTTGTACCAAAATAATCTTGTATTTACAAAATAACCCGACTCAGATAATCCCCATGTAGTGTTATTATACATATTACGTGATAGTTAACGTATTATTGTATTAGTACATAGAGATTTTTAAGTTCCTGAGTTAGTCGATCATTTTTTCAGCCTTAACTCTTTTGTAAGTATTACCTGTGTGTTATCAAGAAATGGTATTTAGCATATTTACAAAAAAAAATTATGAAAGTAAATAAAAAGAAGTCCTTACTTTTAGAGTAAGGTGATATTTAATAGCCGTATTTTATAATGAAAAAAAGTAGACACTTATTTTAAACATTGTCACTTAACGACGAATAAGTTCTGGAAGTAGAAGATCAAAAGTATCTGTCAATATACTACCTGGCCTAGCCTTGGATCACTACTCATACTCATTCTGTGCAACACTTACGCTGTATCTTTTCTTTTAAAGACCAAGTTACAAATGACAATTTGGCTCGCTATTAGGTTGGTATCCACTCCCCACCCTAAATGGAAAATTTTACTTCAGATATCTGAAATCTTATATCAGAGCCTGAACACTATAATTAATAAAAATTATTCTAAATAATTTAAGAACTGTGATTCCAGTATCATTACATTTTGAGATAAAAATATTACGTACGAAACTCGTCAACTATACTTCTTGCATTAATCAATTAAGGATGATGATTTTACATTATTTCTTAGATGTTTACGCTTTAACGCTAAGGTTAGCATGTCTGCATCTGGTAAACTAATATTCCTATTGATTATTCTGATAAATGAGCCCTATTCAAGGGTCTCTATTTGCCTGGGATAACTTAAGGTACAGTTTAAATCCACAAGGATTTTTGTCGTGAAGTAAAGCATCAAAACAAACTTGTACTAGTACCAGTCTCATACCTAGTATTAGTGATATGAAAAATAAGAAATCAAGTCTTAACATATAATGACAAAGAGACAAAAATTTCTATTTTTTCGTACACGTGAAGCAAACCCTCCCCCTGTAGTATGTTTATATTCCCTGTTCTTTTCACGTGGTAAATGTAGAAGCATTTAGCGATATTTTGTATCAGACTTCATAAAAAATTTCTTCCTAGGTCTGTACAAATGGCCATGCCACCGATAGACTTATAAAATGTATCGAGGTTCTCATTTTCTGTGAGGACTTCTGTATTACCTGATCAGTTCTGATCTAATTTGTTTCGTAACTAAGCGTCCTTACTAGATGACAGATCTAGAATGGGTACCGAGCCATTTGAGGAGCGATTGACAGTAGTGGTGGAGGGCATGGGCGGCCTTGGCTTATGTATCTGTATTTTTCAGGGAATAAGCCTTATGCTTCTTCCTTTTATCGATATGAATGTGTGGGTTTGCGTTGCTTGTACTTTGTGCTTTTTGTTATCAGCTTTCACCGTAAGTCAGGTCTGAATGCCTAAGGTAGGCCAATGAATAATAGCACCATTTGTGTATAGATCAAGTGACTATTATAACATTCTTCTGAGATATTTACACTTAACTAACACATGTATACCTTTGAGGTGCTTCCCGTGGCAGTCGATCTTCTATGATAATGAAAAGGGCTGCTGTGCTGGTTTTAACCCTGTTAAAATACTTATTAAAAAAAAGGTAATATTGATTTGTACTGGGTTATTACTGTAGTTCATACGGATTAAAAGGTGGGACACAAATACACTGTTTACGGTCAACGGCAACTATTAAATATGATACGGCCTTTTTAGGATCAAAGATAAAGACCACGTCGCTCAAATATTGGCAGTAACACCAGTGAAAGTAGTAACTCAGATGCAAGAGGAGCTCTACATTACGGAAAAAAAATGGTGTAAAGCTAAAATTAAAGCGAAAACAAGAGATCGAACGAATTTAAGATTCTAAATGAAAGATTAAAAAAATACATTAATTCTTTTTCCAAAAGTATGGAAACACAATAACGAATGTTGAGGATGGCATCAAAGCTGCTATTAGATACTCGAAATAAGCACCTATAGTCGTAGAAGATGTTTTTTCTCTTAAAAGATTTAGTGACGTCCAGGAATAGAATTAATAATCCTTGCAGCTCTGGGAATATGAAAAAAATTTTTTATCAGCATGGTAAAAGTGGCTTAAAGGACATTAAAAAATGCGCTAAAGTTGATAACAACGAGTTTTGACTCTAACAATTCTAATGCTGCTATTTAAAGTGTTGTTACTACAAAAAAGTTAGACATATTTATAGAAGCCAAGGGTATTAAGGACGCAATTTTATTCTTACAGCAAGTAGAAAAGTCAGTAGTTGTATAAAAAAAGAAGAAATTAACAGTAGAAATGTTAAACTAGACGTCCAAAACCTAAATACCATTGCTAAAGAGGAAAAGGTTAAAGAAGCTTCGGTAAGGATTTTTAAACAAAAAAGCCAATGACTTAACAAGCATTTCTAAAACCCAATATCCGAAGAAGCAGGATGGTACTAATAGTGGTAAACTAAGCAATCACAAGACAAGCAAAAATGTAGGCAGTTTAAGAGTTAGTTTTGTAATCTGTCTAATCTGGAGGGGAATCACAGTAAACAGATGTCACAGTAGTCTTAGATACAGACATGTGTCAGTTGACTGTAAAGGAAAAAATATGTCTACGTTATGCTTTTAATATAAGAGCTCCAACTACTGAAGGAAAGAGAGCCACAGCCCAGCATGGTGCTAGCTCTGCCCAATGGCAGAAAATAAGTAGAAAGCTGGCAGTAAAAGCTGCCCAACGAATAGTAAAACGCTAGTTGAGGCTAGGTAAAAGGCTCAATGAGGGCGTATCTGAGTTAATAAGATCTTGAGGAGAAGTACAGGTTAATTTAAGCCCATGCTGCGCTAAGTACCTATTAGCTAGAGAAATGATCAAGCATTTATGAGTGCTTGCAAAAATTTCACCCTACAAAGCAGGTCTTAACATATTTACTAGTTCTTAGGGACCTTAAGCTCTTTTCAGGACTCGAGAGAACTCGCGTCTTTAGCAACTACTGTCAAGCTTGCTTGCTAATGCTAACAATACAACTATAAAATACAATGATTCTCCAGATGGCTATACCGTCAAGTAATGCTAACGTAGTTTTGGGATGGAAATATAGCCGTACAGCAAGAGAAAAATTTTTAGTTTGAACTGGTGATCTAATTAAAAACATTTACAAAGTCATGCACTACCATGGTCTTTGTGGTGTGCATCAATACGTTTTCACTCCCTCAGCAAAAAACATATTTGTTGGTCAGCGAGCTTTAGTAGCTTGGAGTTTGGTTCTGCAGTAATTACAGGGTTCTTTCGATAAGCTTATTTTTTTGACAAGTCAACGGCCTCTTTCATTTATATCAGAAAATTCGGACAGCATGTAGCTGGCAGCTATGTAAATACCATTTTTATTCAGGTGAGCCATGGCCCACCTGGTAATGCTATTGATATGCACGGAAGATGCTGGATTTTATGAGAGTACGTCTGCAGAAGTAATATCAATTAGACAATTATGAATACGTATTATTTCTTAGAATTTATAATGTCTTCAGACAAGGTATCCTGCAGATTATTTTGTACCAAAATAATCTTGTATTAACAAAATAACCCGACTCAGACAATCCCCATGTAGTGTTTAGAGTTTTTAACTCGGTTGATCATGTTGTTGGATGGGCCTAACCTGCAGTCTCACTGTCTACGGTGGTGAGTTTAATTTTATTTTCTAGATTAAGTCTGTTTCTAAGACAGTATGTTGCTTCTTGCTATAATGACATAATATACATGGCAGAAACTTCTTTGTCATCTTTTAATCTCTTAACTTATAATACCTATTGCTAGAAGCCACAGATTAAACTAGCATAGCTAATTTTTTCTCATCAGACTTTTGAAACTTATTGCTTATTTCTCCAAGTAGTTAATAACTTGTCTTAGTAGGCTTATAAATAAGGTTTCAAGTCCTTGTATATTTTGAAAGGTTACCCCTTTGTATAACTACTCAAGCTTTTCCTACGAACTAAGAGCAAACTAGTTTGGAAACATAAGCCTACTCTGCTAAACTTATTGTGTCTCTCACCTTATCGCAGCTTTTCCACATTATAGAGAGTGGAATTTTACTCACATTGTACACTGAGACCACTACTAAGGTATGTTTCGAGGTGGTTGCTTGTGCTATAGTTCGTGAATTTCTTTATCTGAGTCAAGTGGAACTGAATTCTCTGTGTATTGTTCAAGTGGTATTATTTTTTTCTTCTCAAAATGGTTGGTCGAAGATCGTGTAGCCTTTTGGCCTTAATAGCCTTTTGGTTACTGCTAACTTTTTTTGGATAGTGTCTTTTAAATTACTTACATTAGCTGTAACGTTTCCGCTGAAAAAGTTACATAATAAAATGTTATCTACACGTTGTTTGTTAGCTTTATTTTTTTATTTGGTCACAGCTTTTTCAATGTTATCTTTTTGGTCTCGTTCAGCCTTGACAGTTTTTTTTTAAGATGGCGTGTCATGATGCAACAAGATTTGATTTATCTAACTGTCCACAAGGGGTCCTGGAACCAAGCAAGGCAGTGTATCTGTTGACTTTTCTCAAGTTACTGAGTAGTTGTGCTTTATTATGATTGATGTGCCAATTGATATGACCATGGTGTGAGAAGGCAGGGCTACCTTCACAAACCTTGAAGATGGCGTTGCAAGTTTCTGGTGTAACTCAGCCGCAACTAAATTTAAAGTATCATCAGCTTAACTACACGAATTATTTAATTTTTTGTTAGCTCCCGATTTTCAGTGCCGTAAGTACATTTCAGAGGACTTGGGTTGTATCTCAAATATCCTTGCAATTCTAAATACCAATGCAAAACATAAGCTGAGTACAACTCTTTTGAATTTATTTAATGTTTGGTATCTAACGTTTTGGTATGGCATCGGAAAAACACCGAACACTAAATTTTGTGTCTTATACGAATCCATACAATAAAAAACACACATTTATTCATTATTTGAACAGTATTCTTTTTGCGGGTGTCTTCGTTCCTTTAAATACCGTTTAATCATATTCACGGAGATTATTATGATCACTGAAATCCCAAAATGCGTCAATTAGTTGTTGTTCTTTAGACCAATGTCTTTATTTATTCCTTCAATTCGTGAAGGCAATTGTACCCTCTAACTCTTTCTGCCTTAAAGAGCTGAAGAAAATGCGTTGCTTTCTTTTTTTTATTTCACAGAGTGCAGCCCTTACTCGTATCAGCAGTTTTGGGAATTCATGTAGTTAAGGTTGGAGCATCAATTGTCGTTGTCTGTTTCACCAAAGGTAAAGTTATTGGCTCTAAACAAACAGTTAATTGTGCTTTGGGTCGTTTTAGAGGCACTAAAGTGGGCTTAACCAGCACATTTTGTCTGTTTTTCAATGCTTTCAAAGCTTCCTGTCCCTGCCACTGCTAGTGCCAGCAAATCTACTTTAACCACTATCGATCCCATGCCGTTAGGATGTTTAGAACTTTTTTCACGAAGACTTTGTTTGGATTCGAATCTGTATTTTCATGTTGTTAAAGTAGCAAAAAAAGAGGACGAAGTTATGTATAAACATCCATCAAACTTTAAGTGAGCTAAAAGGATGAGTTCCTAATACTCTCACAATTAGATGTTTAGTGATCGCTTGTGGATGTTCTTCAAAAAGGCAACAAGAAAAATGATGGTTCGCCTTTATATTTAAGCAAAAAAACTGCTGATTAAATTTAAAAAAAATTGAACTTATTTTATAAAACAGACCGTTTAATAGGACTTCTTGGGTTCAAGGATAATTGACCAAATTCTACTTCTGTCACCCACTCCTCATTATAGCACTCCTAAACTCTAATTGACTGCGCCTGGTAAATACGCATATTAACAGTATACTTATTATTTTATTCTCATAAAAATACCTTTTAACAGAACAAAAATGTTAGATAAATTTTATGAGTTCTTTAATTCATATTTCAATGCAAGGAATTTTTGAAGCCTTCATATACTGCCAATGACTAGTACTCTTTTTAATAAATCTGTAGTATTGAAGAGTTCTGAAATCCAAGCGTTAAAACAGTAAAGTTTTTTTTTTTACGCAACGTACATTTTGTATGACACTCCTATTGTACTGTTCAGTACTCCTACTTTAACAAAATTAAACTAAAAAATATTGACTTTTGACTGGTACAGTATATAACCCTTTTTTTAAATGGATTAAAGCAACGCCCTAATATTGTCATTTACTTTTAACATAGCAAGGCATTATTGCATTTAATGTAACGTTTGCATGAAGTACCAGTCAATAGTCAATATCATTTAGTTTGATTTTGTTAAAGTACCAGTACTTAACAGTATAATACGAGTGTCATACATAATGTACGTTGCGCAAAAAAAAAGACTTTACCATTTTTATGTTTGGATTTCAGAACTTTTTAAGGCTACAGATTGATTAGGAGTAATACTTTTTATTGGATGTATATGAAGGCTTCAGAAACTCCTTAAAGTAAGATAGTAAGTCAACAACACATAAAACTTGCCTTACCTTCTTGTTTTGTAAAAAGTATTTTTATGGAGATATCATTACTTTTTAGAAAAATACTATTTTTTAAATGCTTGTATTAAAAAACTTAATTACACTAAAAACTGCTTATACTAGAGAACACTGGATAGAAACAAAGTTAAAACATAATAGCTATGCTGATCAGCAATAGTCTCACTAAATTTCTACTTAAAGGTACTCATGTTGAGATATTTCAAATATATGGATGTGTCTAGACGTTAATTTGTTCAAGGAATTCATAAAATTACCAAACGAAATAAAATTTTTCAAAAATACTGTTTCACAAAGATCACTTACAATACTTTTTTCTTTATCTTTCTTTTATTAAACAACTTTATCATATAATTCTCAGCAAATTTTCTTTAAATGTACACATAAATTAAATTTCTTTTTTTAAGTCAAATACTTTAGTAATTGTACGCATCCAAGGTCCTGAGTGTGTCATTCATTCAAAAAGCTACAATTCTTGTATCTTTTTTATACATTCATAAGAGCATGCAGTAGCTCAGTCGGCTAGGTCGTGGCACGCGGGAGACTGTGATTTGATTCCCGGCCAGTGCTACTTTTCGGGCGAGTACCTCTGTGATTTTTCACATGTGCTTTTCCACCCCTCAATGCTCCTCGAGGAATATTTTAGGTGACCTTTTCGCAGCAAAAATTGCCTCATTTCCTCCTACCCTCTCCCAGTGATGGGAGACCTCCCATACTTTTCCTCATCCCTTTTGCAAGTGCTAAGTGCCCATAGTAGTGCCCTTATTAAAGGAGCGGGACGTAGAGCACTATAATATCACACAAAAAAAACAGAATTATATATTGATAGAATCTAAGCTCGTCAAATAACAGTTATTTAATAATTAAGTTGTTCTTACAATAAAGAGTTATTGATTACGAAAATACGTACGAAAATACGTACGAAAATCGTAAAAGCGATGTACAAGTCACTTGAAAAATTGCTTTTACTAAACAATTTCTTATTTCACTTCTTTTGAAAAAGTCCATTATAGGTGCATAATTATGAACTACACAAATTGCTAAATTAAATGAGGCTAAGGTTAACAGCTTGTTGCAAGATTTGTTGTAAGTGGCTGTCTTATTAAATTATACGTAAATCAATTAATTTCTCGACTTTGACAGATGATACACAACTGAAAAAAATTAAACATTAGGTTATATTTTATTCGTCTGTCATCTTAGTTTTCTCCTAGAGCTCCAAATTATGTGGCCAAATGTGGGACTGATTAATTATGAGGAACGGAAGAGTAGAGTGGCAATGCTTTTTTTTAATGTACAATAGAGGTTTTTTTGTAATTTTTATTAATTACCGAGTTACTAGTAAGGATCTTAATATTTAGGCAAAAAATTTTTATTTTCTTTTAATTATCCATTATTTATTATTTATAATTTATATTTATCATAAAAATCAAACTCTTTCTA
>NW_019379975.1:92614-159520 GCF_000648655.2 Copidosoma floridanum
ATTTATATATATATTTACACACACATTAGTGTTCTTATTATTAATATGCTAATATAAAATTTAAATAAAGAGTTGTAAAGATTGTTATGTTATGGTTTTAAAATTTTATTAAGAATAAACGTGCTTTAATAACTATTATACTGACTGTCGATTGAGTCAATATGACCGGCACCTTCCAAAAAATTACTCACATTGTATGTTGGCTGTCATATTACCGGGAGTTGCAGGAGTTGATGTCAAGAATAAATTACTGTTATAATCTGTAGAAGTCAAACTCAAATCCGCTGTATGATTTCCAATGGATTTGTCACTTTTATGCAATATCTGTGATAACAAATAAGTGAAACGTGTATCACTAAAGTTATATCCAATGGAAATCGTTAGCATACTATGCAGACATGCAGTTTAAAAAGCAAACTGTAAAATTGCAGGTTCCAAACTTTGACACTGTTGTAAAACAGGAAAAGCGTTCGATTGAACATAGTGAATTACTCCCGAACAATATTTAAGCCATATTTTGTGGCCCATCCCATTGTGGTAAGACAAACAGTCTGCTAGCACTTATTAAAGACCGTTAAACGTCTATTTATACCCAAAGTCACTTAGCCAGCTAAAGTACAGGTTTTTAAAAGAGCTGTTAGAGCCCATCGCTGACATACAATTTCTTACATTCAGTTAACATGAAGTAGTCACCCACGTACAAATTTTTACGTTTAGCCAAACTTTTGCCAAAGTTCATGTGGTCAACGTTTGGACAAACTTTGGCCAAGCTTGGGCAATGAGAAAATCCCTAATTTGGATTTTCGTTGGAATATTTTTCTCAATATTTTTCGTAAGTCATAAATGCAGACCAACTAATATCCTGACGCAACAAATTAATTTTTTAGACGTTTGGATGATTATTTTCTAAGCTTGACTCGAATATTCCAACAAAAACCCAAGTTCAGGATTTTTTTATTGCCCAAGCTTGGCCGATTGTTGACCACATGAACTTTTGCACAAGTTTGGCCAAACTTAAAAATTTTTACGCGGGCGTATCTGCAGAGGATGCACTACCCAACTCTATCATGATTGTTGATGACATAGCTTGTTAAAAGTAGGATAATGTTTAGGCTTGTTACTGTATGGAAAGCTACAAGAATGTGGACTGTTTCTATACATCCCAGTCATACGCACAAGTAACAAAGCACTTTGTGAGAGACAATGTTAATCTTTTAGGTCTATTTCGTCAAGGTAAGCTGAATTTGAAACATGTGCATGATGATCATATGGACTCTGAAATGACATAAACTGAGTTTGAAGACCTATGTGCAAACTGTAAGAACGATGATAAATATGGTCTCATTGTAATCAATAAGAATAACGAAATGAACTGTTGTCGATATCACAAAGATTTTGACAATTTTGCTATAAATACAGGTCGCATATAGTGTACTACATTTAATCTTCTCTGAGAGGTTGAAGCATCAGCAAGTACAAAGGAGAAAAAGATGTTCTTCATCAGCTGGTAATGGCCAGAGAAGCTGTCAGAAAGAAATTTCAATTTTTTAAATTTATAAAAGACAACCGTTATTATTANGGCAGCTTATTTACGTTTAGTAAGATTTCCTGTTCCGTATTTTTTACAGCAAATGCTTAACATAATAGTTGAAGTCTAGTTCTTCGTACACACAGAAATGAAAAATTATATCATTTTATCCAAAGCTAAGGTGTTCACTTCTAAAGCGCACAAAATTCAGGGTTAGAACAATAGGACTTGGATGTATTCAAGTTATTTAAATGTTCGTCCTTACTCAAAAGTTGCTGCTAAGTAAGTCTCCTACCTTCGCAACGCCACGTCTCGCCTGCCTTTATATTATGGCTGTGGGAACACACATGCATAGATTCACACGACTTCGATTCACCACATATATATTCCATTATTTGTAATTTTGTTTATATTGGACAATTTTACTATGAGTGAGTTATCCACCCACCCCCCTTTCATCCGAGGCATGATTGTTCTCTACTTTTATCTGGAAATCTACATGCCTCGGTTAATAGGCATATCACTAATTGCCTACTTATATGATATTCTAGTGATAAGGTCAATAAAAAACACCACAGAGTTACCTAGGAGAAAGTCACGGAGCGGTGTCTCGAATCCGAGCCCTACAGGCGAAAAGCCAGCGCTCTACCATCTTAGCCACTGAGAACTTTCAATGCTGCACGCTATCTATACAATAGCATAATAGGGAATATCTGTAGCAAATATCACACTGCTAGTAACTCTACTTAATTTTAACAACATCCAACTATACATCAGAAAAATTTGGCTTGCAGCAAATTACCTGGTTAAAACATTTTGAGGCTAAAACCAAAATTGAAGAAATTTCAATCTTAATTTGAGCATTTTTAAGATGTACATGCCTCGTTTTCGTTGTATTAACGACTTTTTTTTGACGTAAATTTCTTAGTTAAACTGTGGAGTAGTTTAAAAGGGACTAAATTAAACCAAAATTCATCAGGCATACGGAAAAAATACTTTATTTTCAATATTTGAAAGTTCGAGTATGCAAATCTGAAGTAAATAGTAGTACAGTCGCCAAGGCTTCGTCTGCTTTTTCAATCTTACCTTGTCGCACCCCCATACGACTTGATAAACAGTAATTAGTTGTTAAGTACAGTTAGGTATAAGACGGGGCAAGAAAATCTGTACGAAAAGTATCAGGCGCTTGCATTGATGCTGTACCACGATACAGCTGATGTGGCTGCGATGCACTGTACATTGGTCTCCAAGCCAAGCTCTGAGTTAATAGTATTTATTCAGGCTCTAGACAGTTTTTAATCCCTTGGGCGTTGTCATGTGATGCTACGCTGTGATCGTCCAACACTGATGTGCTGCACAGTTACAGTACGCTTGTCTCTAAGCCAAGTATCAAGCAAATAAAAGCTACGCTCCATCGTCAATGCATTCCCGGTTCCTACACTAAAAGAAGATCACGAGTTCCGCTGCCTCTCAGCACTTATAGTCTGCTCGTTATACCGTGGCATTAGTTGTCAAGTCTCTAGCAGCAGCAGCTGCTGGGGGTTATGATCTCATGCTGTACCATGGGCGCACATACAATGTATATACACTTAACAGAAACAGCTACCACACAGTCCATAAGAAAGTTGTGACATCAGATACCCACATCTGAATGGCACTATGCGTGTGCTTGATTAGAGGCAGCAGAGCCTGTGACTTCAGCTTGAGCGATGAACCAAATCAAGGGGTACATGTACACCTATTTACTGTTTACTGCTTGAGGCATAAAATTATGATATGATGTAAATAATTATCTGTTTAGGTTTCATAAGGCAATAAAAGAAGGGGGTTATGAATTTGAAAAAAATATTGAAATTAATAGCATTAGAAGTAATTTTAAATTCTTGAGTATTACTATACCATGTATATTATGTGTGCAACGTATTTCTCACAGTATTGATTATCACGTACATGACTCGAAAAATTTAAGTGAAATATTGTTTTCTAAGAGTCATGCAGTATACAAATTAAATGAATCATTAAAATATTATTAATAATTATCAATGCATTAGTTTTATCAACAATCAAATCCTGTTAGGCCCCTTAAACGTGAGTTAAAAGTAAACAACTTGTGAGAGTGACGTCATCTTAGTGCTAAGCATGCTTGTTACTAATACAACGCTGTTCTAGGGGTAGTGGTCTCAATTTCTGGTAAATACAGATTTTTTTAACCATGTTTTCATCGGAAAAAGTATGTACCTATGTAACCCCAGCTGTTTCGGGGCGGGTTTTTCTGTGGAATTTTTTTCTTCAGAGTATTTCCAAGATTTCTTTTTTGCCCCACAGGTCCTTAAACCTGGATAAATGGGAGACAGTGTTAGGGCTTATAGGTAGGGATTAGCGGATCCGATACGCTAGTCAGAGATCGCTGATCTTACCGGCGAGAAGTGGTCCCTGAAACATGGAGTTTCTCTAGAAAGGCTAATTAGCCTGGATCCGATACTTTGGCAGAGAGCGTTGACTTATCTGGCAAGAAGTGGACGTCCTGAAATATAATATCTCCTCTAGGGAAAGGTTTCACAGTCGGGAGTGAATCTGATGCTCCGTTGTTGCAGAGAGTGTCAACTTAACTGGCAAGGTGTTTCACTAAAGATACTCACAATTTGCCCACGGATTAGGTATGATATAAGAAAAAGAGTTTGGAAATAGATGCGGCAATACACCTCCACACATAGGTGATGGGTTAGTTGCCCCGGAACGCCCCGAAGACTAGGCCAGTAGGCTCTCGTGGTGTCCCAGTAAAAAAAAAGTACACAACTTGTGAAAAAAAAAGTTTAAAGCGTAAAAAATCGTGACAACTATATTCTATACATTGCAAAAATATTATATAAGTTACTTCAATAGTGTAAAATATTGAAGATAATTATTTTTTTTGGTTGAAATTAACAATCTTTTTAAATACTTAATGCATGCACAGAATCACTCAGTTAAGACGCTCCTGCGATGCTGCCAAAACCATGCTAAGAGAAAAAAAGTCGTTGTGTCTAGTNATCATCATCATCATCATCATCATCATCATCATCATCATCATCATCATCATCATCATCATCATCATCATCATCATCATCATCATCATCATCATCATCATCATCATCATCATCATCATCATCATCATCATCATCATCATCATCATCATCATCATCATCATCATCATCATCATCATCATCATCATCATCATCATCATCATCATCATCATCATCATCATCATCATCATCATCATCATCATCATCATCATCATCATCATCATCATCATCATCATCATCATCATCATCATCATCATCATCATCATCATCATCATCATCATCATCATCATCATCATCATCATCATCATCATCATCATCATCATCATCATCATCATCATCATCATCATCATCATCATCATCATCATCATCATCATCATCATCATCATCATCATCATCATCATCATCATCATCATCATCATCATCATCATCATCATCATCATCATCATCATCATCATCATCATCATCATCATCATCATCATCATCATCATCATCATCATCATCATCATCATCATCATCATCATCATCATCATCATCATCATCATCATCATCATCATCATCATCATCATCATCATCATCATCATCATCATCATCATCATCATCATCATCATCATCATCATCATCATCATCATCATCATCATCATCATCATCATCATCATCATCATCATCATCATCATCATCATCATCATCATCATCATCATCATCATCATCATCATCATCATCATCATCATCATCATCATCATCATCATCATCATCATCATCATCATCATCATCATCATCATCATCATCATCATCATCATCATCATCATCATCATCATCATCATCATCATCATCATCATCATCATCATCATCATCATCATCATCATCATCATCATCATCATCATCATCATCATCATCATCATCATCATCATCATCATCATCATCATCATCATCATCATCATCATCATCATCATCATCATCATCATCATCATCATCATCATCATCATCATCATCATCATCATCATCATCATCATCATCATCATCATCATCATCATCATCATCATCATCATCATCATCATCATCATCATCATCATCATCATCATCATCATCATCATCATCATCATCATCATCATCATCATCATCATCATCATCATCATCATCATCATCATCATCATCATCATCATCATCATCATCATCATCATCATCATCATCATCATCATCATCATCATCATCATCATCATCATCATCATCATCATCATCATCATCATCATCATCATCATCATCATCATCATCATCATCATCATCATCATCATCATCATCATCATCATCATCATCATCATCATCATCATCATCATCATCATCATCATCATCATCATCATCATCATCATCATCATCATCATCATCATCATCATCATCATCATCATCATCATCATCATCATCATCATCATCATCATCATCATCATCATCATCATCATCATCATCATCATCATCATCATCATCATCATCATCATCATCATCATCATCATCATCATCATCATCATCATCATCATCATCATCATCATCATCATCATCATCATCATCATCATCATCATCATCATCATCATCATCATCATCATCATCATCATCATCATCATCATCATCATCATCATCATCATCATCATCATCATCATCATCATCATCATCATCATCATCATCCTCATCATCATCATCATCATCATCATAAACATCAAAATGACAATGTCTGACTTGATTTGGATGACGCTGATAAGGGTAGAGTAAATAGAAGGCAAAAATATTGGTGGTGATTTTGGTTGTGGTTGTGACAATCCCTTCAGGAAAGGTGTGTTAAAAAATTTCTCCTTCCATAGTATAAGCTCTCTCGAAGAAACTTTCCTCGGAAATGATTTGCACATCATTATCAGAGAAATTATATTTTCCTTTTATTACTATTGAAATTCTTTAACAATCATTAAAATAAAAACAAAACAGTTAAAAAAAAAAGGTTTATATAATTACACTTAAATTTGAGTAAAGGTAGAGCCAGGGAACATTATCATGAGAAAAGTTTTCTTTACCTTGAATTCCTCTAAAATTATAAAACTTTTCATTCAATAAATTCAAATTCTGAACAAAACAGAATAATATGCATACATGATTTTTCGTAGCAAGCGTGAAGAGTTAAGATTCACGAGAACGACTTGCTCTTGACAAAGTAAAGTGAGGAATGGTACTCGTTGCCGATACCATGGGTCTTTTATGCACGTTGAGAGGTAGTGGGAGACAACCACAAGGAGTGGAATACTACTGGAGAATGGGGGTAGTGTTTTAGTGGGAAGAGGTGTAAGTAGGAAGTGGGAAGGATTTAAGGAGCTTAATAGAAGGCAAAGAGCTCTGTTGAAAGCAAGTCGGCTGAGTGGTTGGACCTACCAGTCCAAGTTTTAAGACGCGTACTTTGCGGTCGAGATTGACTAAACCCTTAATCTTTCTTACTATTACCCTATGTAGGTGGTAGGGATAATGATTAGAGGGGCATTGAAAAAATTGGGGAGGAGTGAATATAAGGAGCTTGCTGAAGTTGGCAAGCTCAGTTGATAACGAGCTAGTTAAGATATCAGACCTACCTGATCATGGACTATATTGTTGACATTCAGGGCTATAGTAAGTCCACAAATATTTTTACTCCCAAAGAGCTAGTTATTTAACCACTAAAGTCTGATGTTCAGCCATAAATTTTTACATCAACCCCTTATGTAAATGGTAAAAGCTTTAACATGAAGAATGCACTGTTAATGCTTAGAAAATACTTTCATGGGATACCTTGGGACTCAAAAAGTACGTTTTTCTGTGTTGTTACTTTTATTGCTAAGTATTTCTTGAAAGACGCCAATATCATTTACGTCAAGAGGTTAAAAAAAAGAGGTGGTTAAAAAAAGTACTGTCAGAGAAGTAAGTACTATAAGCAATAATTGACAGTGTTGCAATTAATATTAACTCTACTATATTTTAGACACATCTGCAATGCTGAAGACTTGGTTCCCACTATCAGTAAAATAAATAAGGAGTACTAAGCATGCTTTGCTCATCAGTTATGCACAAAGCCTGTTCGTACTGTCAAAAATGCCTCTGCTTTAAGGAAATGGCTACTCACCTCAAGAGATACAGTGGTTAATGTACTCCACTCTGATGATGATGATCAGTAAAATAAATATTAGAAAACTTTTTATGAAGATTAAAAAAAAGATACATTAAAAAAGAAAAAAGTATATGGTTGTTCTCCACTGGTAGAGGGAGGGTGGGGCTTCTACCACACTTTCATTTTTTACATAATCGTTAAGGTATTCAACCAAAATATGAATGCAATAAATGTATCTGCAAACAAAGTAGTATATATTTCATAAAAAGCATAGGTTAGTTAAGGACTTACAGGGTGATGTATATCTGCAAAAAGTTTCAAAGTTGTATAATTGATCTTATAGCTAAATATAGCTAAAATAAGAAAATTGACCTTATGGTGTTATATCAACATCTCTCTATATTTTAACACCTCGAAATTTCTTCTTCCTGTAAGTAAAATATTTTTTGGCTTATCTGTTTTTCACTTTTTTTTATTTTTCATTAAATACTTAAAATAAAAACAAAATGTAAGGATTGAAGAAAGTTTTTTATCAAAATAAATATGTAGGACTCAATATTAAATTTTATTAAGTGGGAAAGTGGGTCTCATTTCAGTACACTCATACAATAAGTTACAAAACTAGAAATATTGTGTCTTATTTAAGTTATCAAAAGACACACGATTCGGATTGGTTTTTTTTCTCATACACGGATTTACATCATGAGCATCTATAAGAATGGCTTAGGTTTTTTTTAATTTTCTTTAATATCAGACTTACATGCTCTCTTGATATGCTATTCTTTAGATACGTGCCATCACATATGAAGGTTTAGATAATTATTTAAAATGTAATTCCAAACTTGCAGATTTTCATGATAAACTATGAAAAAATTTCTTAAAATAAATGCACTTTTAGTAATAATCAAAGGTGTCGTGCTAGTAGTTATCTTAATTGAAGTGGAAGTACAAGAAGCTGCAACACTCATTTTAGCATTAGCAGATATAACATTTACAGAACTGGAAGTTATATGGGCAGAACATGATCTTTTACTTTGCAAGGTACAAAGTGAAGCTTATAAAATGATAATCCAACAGGTGGAAATTTTTTTCTTACCGCGTAATCTAAAGATTTGAACATTTCAGGATGTCGGGGATGAACATCGTTATATTCCCATGATAATGTAGGACTCCTTTTATTATTAACTGGTGTCATTATTGGATTAACATTAGATTTTTTTATACTGATTACTTCATTATCATCACTACTATCTAATAGTACGACTTCAACCTAAGATTAAATATTAAGATTTAATGAGGATAGGAATAAATATTACATAGGAACAATAGTTATATTGTCATTGTACTGAGATTCCTTAATGGAAACAATGTATGTCTCTTGCTGCTGCACATGGAGAGCTTGCTGCTGTACAGGAAGAGCTTGTGTCTGCACAGGGAGAGTTTACTGCATTAAGAGAGATTGTGCCTGCTTCTGTACAGGAAGAGCTTGATCTGCTGCTGCATAGGAAGACCTTTCTGCTGCACAAAGAGAGCTTACTACTGCACAGGAAGGGCTTGAGTCTGTATGATAAAAAGATTTGGTATGATTTCTGATGATGAATTTGCAAAAAAAATTTTAATAAATAACTGTACAAAAAATATTGATCTTATGAAGCATGCAATATTAAATCCCATTTAAGATAATTAGAGGCTACTTCTCATGGAACTAAACCTTATTAGGGTCTTTTGAAATTGTCATACTTGGATTATGTTGGTCACAAAGCCTTGCATGGTCTATGGGTATACAAACTTCTAGCGAAGTGTTAGACCTATGACTGGACAGCTCTTTGTCATTAGATTTATTGTCAGCCCTCTGCTCATTTTCAAGAGTAGAGTAGTTCAACACCAAAAGATATAAAGAATCTAAATTATTTAATGTTAAGTTTTGCCTGTTTTCTATTATTTCAGTTGGTGTAACAGCTTTATCAGATAATGGTAATACAGCAGCACTTGGTACAAAACACTACTGCTTTTAAGGTGAAGAGTTAGAAGATGATGATAAGGACGACAGCTTTAAATTATCCTCTAGAGAGCCAAGAGCAATAGGATCAGACAAACCTGACACTACCACACCAGCAGACTTTTTCCTTGAAGTCGTTGTTGATGGCTTCTTCTCCATTATCGTTTCGTACGTAACTGAGTCCAGCACCTATATATGCACGATGACAAGAATAATCCCATGGAAACAACAATGATAAGCAGATAACGAGCAAGGACGAGTGGATAAAGAGATAGTACTCACGCGTGTTTACTTGTACGTAGCTGCATTAAGCACCTATGGGTTCCACGGTGATGAGGATTCAGGCAACAATGAAGAGATAGTAGGCATTGAGCATCAAGGCCGGGACGGAAATAAGCGCACTCACAACTCTCTTGGGTATAACAATACTCACAGGTGCGTGTACATTTGAAAGTAGCTGCGTCTGTACTATACATGAGCACCAAAAGAATATAGTGCTACAAACAGCCCCAAATATTAATATCGGTACTGACCATCTCTTCAGTTGCACAGTCGGTAACACACAAATTTGAAACGCACGCGCTCATTTAAATCAGTGTTGAATCAATCTATTTTATATATTTATGACAAGTTTTTTTTAAATTTACGTACTAAAATATTAGGCCACGCGTTTTTTGAAGAGGTAAGATTCGACGTTTAAGATTTCTCGGATAAAAGCGGTTGGTTGGGGCTCTGATCAAGCTTGCCACAAAATAAGCATAAGAATAACATTAAATTTCCTTAATTCATCTTATGGGTGTAATAAATGTAAGAGAAATATTTAAGTTATTTTTATGTCACTTTCTTGTTATCTTTATAGCCATTTTTTAGTTACCTTTAAGCCACCCTTAAGACAGAATCAGATAATCCTAAAGTCATACTTAAGTTATCTGTAAGACATTTACGTTCACATCGATAAGACAGTGTACCATTTTCCAAATGTGTACTCGCACTCACAGTCGTCGATGAGATAGCACGTTAGTGCAGCAATGCAAGTAAAGATGCGCGTGCTCACTAAAATTTTCCTGATTCAAATATTTCTAATAGTAATTAACATAATCATTAACACAAATTTTTTTAACAATCCGATGTTTTGAAATAGGATACTGTTGTTCGATTAAGGCTATGCTAAGATCGGTGGGTATGACCATACCCTCCTGCCACCTTCCACGAGGAGGGGGGCAGTGTGCAGTAGCACGAAACTCTGATGGAGGGGGGAGGTAACCCCACACCAGCCTAGTTTACCTACTGACGCCGCTGATGACAAAGACAAAAATAACAATGACGGCAACAATGACGATGACGATGACAATGATGCTGACGACGAGAAAAACAATGACGATAAATAATGAATAAAAAAATATTTTAATTTGTCATTTTGTGTACCGATAGGCATATTAGTATATACATATTGCATATAACTTCTTATCTTAGTCCTTTAAACTAGCTGATATTATAATATGTAATCAATGTTTGGAAAATCCAAAATGATGAATTATTGATGTGAGTCTTAAGATATAAGCAACATAAAAAAAATATTGCTTGTGTTAAAATACAATACAAGCAATACTTGCAATACAAACTCACTGTTTACTGGATCCTTAATTAAGGTTTTTTTTTTTTGTAACATTACTCAATATTAATTAATAAGTTACTCGACAATCTTTTATACATAATACACACCTGAAACTGGTTTTTCAGCATATTTTCATCTACTATATTATATAACTATTTTTTTAATTGTAGATTTAAATAATGCATAAAACTTTTTTTTTAGGAGGATCTGACAAAAGATCAAATAGCACGTAAGTACCATTGAATAACTTTTTTGTGTTAGTTTGCAAATTAACTAAGAAAAATAATCAAAGCTAAGGTATGCAAAGAGAAAAAGTTTCCGTCAAATATAGAAGAAAAGATCCTTTGAATAGTAAGCATATTTTTAAGCAGTGGTGTACACTAAATAACAATAAAGTGATTTGCACCCTTTGCACCCGTAGAATCACTTGGGGCCTACGGGCATAACAATTTTTTGCACCCTCCCAGCCCAATGTGATTTACCAGGTGCAAAGTGTGCCCATGGGCACAAAATTACACTTTGCACCCTCAGTAAAAAAAACATTTAACGCGACTCGAGCACCAACGTACAAAAATCGCGCCCTTCGTGCGCTCATGTTTGTACTTTATCCTATTGACGTAATGTAACATTAATAAGACATTTTTTTCTTAGTGAAATAAAAACTTCTTATTACTTATATAATTTGAACATAAAACGATAATTTACTAAGTTGGGATCCTTATCTTTAGTAGTAACAGTTTTCCAACGATGAAAGAATGCTAATGTTAACTTTTACCTTTTTACTTAGAATGATCAGTTAGATACAGATGCCCTTATACACTGTCGCACCTACATGGTCTTTTGTATATTTTCCGCTTTAAAACATTTATTATATTTTCAAACAAAACTTTTTTATTACTTGAGAATGTATGACAGATCCATTAGATGATATTTATTACACACGCGCTCATTTATACACACGTGTGCTTATGCGATTAAGAAACTGATATACTTTTTCACGACATACAGATAAAAGCGTTATTATTTTTTTAAAATTATGAGTACAAATCATTGTGCTGAAGTGTACACAACTGGGAATTTCTGTATTCTAAGCATGTCAGTTTATGTGATAATGATGCAGCATTTGCAGGTAGCCATGCTTTTTGGCTTTAACTTAAAAAATGCTTCCGCTAAATGGCAAGATCACTATGTGAGGCAAATACGGAACTTCAGAAAAGATTGCTGATACGTTATAAGTAACTGAACAAAGAACTTTAAATTGTTATCATAACACGGGTATGATTCAAAAATAAAAAAATATACTCACACATTCACTTCAGGTGAGAGTTATTACATGCCATTTTATCAGTTATAACACCTGCTGAATAGATAAAATTATAAAAAGTTTTTGTATTAAACAACGACAAAAGATGACAAGTAAATCTACTACGATAATTTAGAAAGCAGATAGTCTTGGGGTAAGTCTTGCTACGCGTTAACTACAATAGTCAAACCAAATATTTGTAATAAGGAGCTAATGCTATGCAGCTCGTGGAAGTGGCTTTACAAAAACCTTATTCTAACGAAACTGTTACTGCAGATTGTTATCAACAACAATCAATATAACTAAGTCAAGTATTCGAGCTTTAATATTTTAAGTACGCTATAAAGTAAGACGAAATAACATTTTAGCGTGACAATGCTGAGCTACATGTTGATAGAAGTCGTACAAAAAACATAGCAACAACTCACGTGGAAGCTTTGACACTACCTTAAACTCTCTAGACACAACTTTTTCTAATTACTACTTGGTTAAGTTAATAGCTCATAATCTGGCCAATCCACACTTTACGTTAGTAACCATTTCTCTCAAACATAGAGGTATAAGCATAGAGAAAACCAGGGTTACAGCTGACTGTAAGTAAAAGTGTTGGAGCCAGTACTTGCTAAACCTAGTCCCATGATTTGCTCTAGCTCATGAAGACTCTAGCATGGCTCCTGAACAGACCCCACTCATTTAAGCTAACTACAGTGATTAGCAAGAGACAGAGAACTAAATCCCAATAGTTTCATCTATCTCTCTCTTTTCCAACATCACAAGATTGGAGCTCTTGTTCACTATATGGAAATATTTATATGGAGTAGTCTCTCATATTACAAAAATTCTTCGTTATCGGTTAGTATCTACTAACTTTTTAGGTAAAATTTATATTGCTTTAGATCTATGAACATTTTGTACTTTTAAGTAACAAGAAGAAACAAAATTCGTATTTCCATGAAGAAACTTACTTTTTCAAATTCATTGCATAACAAATAGTAGGTTGTGTGGCTCTTAAATTTGTTTATAAAATGCAATGTTAAAGAGTGTTATCATGTATTTATTAAAAAATAAACTACTACCTTACACTTTACGAAATGATGCTATTTAAAACAGAGCCTCAATTACTTATAATTAACGGCGCTATGATACTGATGTTTACATAACTTTATGCAAAGCTAGTTTTAATAACTTCTCTGCAATTCCAAACTGGATAAATGCAATTTCTTAAGACAAAAAGTGATTACTGTTATACAGTTAACATCACCAAAAATGATTGTATGTTCCGCAGAAAAATTATTGTTCAGATAAAGCTGACTAATGCTTATTAAAATAGCTTGAGACCGTATAAGTAAATAGTGATAGTCAACGAATAATACTTTCTCACCAAGTTTGTACGATAAAAAGTGTTATAAACTTGTGCTACAACTTTTTCATGTTGCACATTGACCACTGCTTGTAAGGTTTTTGTATTTAAGGACTATTCAGAGAAGATAAATCAGTAAGATAGTATTAAAATACCATCAACGTTAGTAAAGACCTGACATCTCTATTTTTAGAACCCTCAGGGCAAAATTAGTCCATAAAAAGTGTGCAATGAATATGCATGTTTAATCTTGCATTAACGATAAATTAATATTGTTATCAACAATTAATTGTTTTAAACGATTTTTAACCATTGCCCCCGAAACGAATCAAGTTTTAATTATAACCATCGTGTTCTGCATCAAATTTTACGTAAAAATTATGTTTTCTAAATGTGGAGACTTTTTAATTGTTATTGTTAAAATGTTCATTTATGTAGCACATAAAAGTAAAAAAACCTGTTTTTAAAGTTAACAGTAAAAGTTGTAGATAATTGAAAGATCTACAACTTTTGTTTTTACCATTTCTCAGTATAACCTCAAAACTTTGTATTATAATGCAAAAAAGCGAGAAATCACCGTTTTTTCACTTACTTCGGAAAAATAAATTTATTTTATTTAGTATAAATTTTCAATAATATTATGTTATGAGTGATTTGTTTTCCAGTCTTATCTCCTAAATAATAAAAAACGAGTTTTTATTAAAGAAAAGAAAAAGATTATTAAGCACGAGAAAAAAAATAATCATAACAATGCTTAACGTAACATAAACACGAAAAATGTTTTTTGTTCTTCAAATTTTTTTATTGCTACTTTGTTTTTTATTGATTAACTAATTTTCTGCTTTTACATAAAAAAAAAATTGTTTCATCTCTCTGATTTTTTGGAATTTCAAAATTTTGCAGAGAAGCCTGCGTACATTACGATCTAAGATTCAAAGTGTTACCCACGCTGCTCGCGTACATTCTACGTACTACAAGTTTGTTGGCTTCTGGATCAGCTGTGCGTTTAGTTTGGTCCTCTACTAAGACATATTTTTACTCGTGGTAATTCTAAGTTAAATAATTTTTACTTTGTAACAATGCCAATTTCGTCAGATGCATCACAACTAAGAATTTGTTCTGTTTACCGCTTGAAGTTATCAAAGTTGAAAAAAAAGATACAAGAGAAAGTGAAAATGAACTAGCAGAATTGGTACGTACAATATTATGATTATTATATTGAGTTTAGACATACCTAACCTCTCGTAGAATTTTATGTTGATGTTTTGATCTAATCTTTCTTTTAGACGCTACAGAAGGAGGACTCTTCAAGTGAAGAATCTAATATAAAAGTTGGGAGCAGTGACGGTACACCTGGATTTTTGGAGAATAATACATCTTTGCCAAGTAAATGAGTGGATTTTTCCAACAAAGGATTAGGCTTCTTTAAATCTTCACCCATCAAAAAACAAACACTATCGTTGAAAAGGTATTTGGTAAAAAAATCAAAATAAATATTGTCCGTAATTGATAAGAAAATTTGTAATTTGAGCCGAGATACTTTAAATGATCTTAAAGTAGATGATGACAAGTCCTTGATAATAAGTGCTTAGTAAGAAAATTTCAATACTTCGGCCAACCAAGTTTCTAACATTCAAATTTGGAGTATTTTTCGATCGTGGTCTTATAAAAAAGTTGAAGACACATTTCCTTGAAATTTAAAATTCAGTTCAGGGTAAACGTTAGAAGAATGATTAGGCAATCGTACACCCATATTGAACTTAGTATAGAAATGACTTAGATGAATTAAAGTTTTCAAGTTTTGTTTGCATTTCTGAATGCCTACATCACGACACTATTGCCGTACATCTATATCAATAGCAGTTGATTGGATTTATATAAATAAATTTACCATGTGTTAATAAAATAATATACATGTCTGACGGTGCATGGACAGTCTAAGAATCACAAGAACTTCAGCAAACTTGTTTATTACTTTGAAGACTTAAAAATAGCAGCAGAGTGGCATTTTTCTTACTTCACATGGAAAGGGGCCATGTGACAAAATAGGCGGGACTGTAAAATGACTAGCTGCCAGAGCAAGTCTTCAGAGAATTAAGAATCCCATTGAAACACCGCGAAGACTTTTTGATGGGGCCACAGAATCATGTTCAAATATTTCTTGTCGTTATTCCACTAATGATGATCACGAAGAAAAAAGAAAATTAGTGTCAAAGCGTTTCTTGCGAGCAACAAGGATTAAGAGATTGCTAAAATATCATAGTATGGTTCCACTATTTTGTCAAAAATTAAAACCTAAGCTGTTTTCTTTGCACGAAAAAAAAAAAAATTGTGAAAATTTTCAAGTGACATAACTTTGTTATGAGACTTTTAAAAAAGTTTTATTTGTACATGAAAGTTTTGTTACATTTAAAAAAAAATACTAAGCAATCGTAATCCTTACTTGGCGTTTTATCACACATTTTAATTAATTCAATAAAATATCATTTCCTCAGTTATTATTGCTTATCTTTGTTTTACAAGTAAGAAATTACTTNAGTGTACTACATTTAATCTACTTCAAGACGTTGAAACATCAGCAAGTACAAAGGAGAAAAAGATGTTCTTCATCAGCTGGTGACGGCCAGAGAAGCTGTCAGAAAGAAATTTCAATTTTTAAAATTTATAAAAGACAAGATTAAAAAAGTTGTTCTTCATCAGCTGGTAATGGCCAGAGAAGCTGTCAGAAAGAAATTTCAATTTTTTAAATTTATAAAAGACAAGGTTAAAAAAATTCCCAATGAAACCTTTAAATCTATTACTGATCCTCTTGTAGAAATCATCACGAAAATAAGGACAGAAAGAAGTAATTCTGTAATTCCTTATAGGCCACTATCCATAAAACAAATTTTAAAAAATACATCGATGTAAATATGATGTTTAAGCCTACTGTTAAGTGAGAATGATAATAATATTAATAAAATTGACGTTACCATTCAACCTCATGACAATGGGTATTTAGAGATAGTTGATAAAAATAGAAGAGATTCATTAGATTTCGTTTTCAGAGAGCAAAAAGGAGGTGGATTATAGAAGCTTGGTAATTCATTAATAAATTCAAAAAATAATCATATAAGGATGGGTGAGTTGAGCTTTCTAATGAGTAATGGGTTAATGGAGTTACTGTTGAAAAAACATCCTTATGAATCTCGCATGACTGAAGATAATTTGGAAAAATATCATTTGCTGTTGAATTCTTCAAGTGCTTACAGGGGGGACTACAACAAAAATAGACCTATCCGAATGCATAGTAGTAATAAATCTAATGAAATCATAGTTCTAATGTTTGATCTCACTGCTAGCAAAAAATATAGATTATTGTTACCTCATTACAAAATTGCTAAAACAATGCAGCAAGAAAGTTATGTGCACTGGGACGATCCACATGAGCTGGTCGATTGCCTTCGATTACGTATTACAGAAAGATGTACAGGAAGTTCTAGCCATGACAATGAGATAGTATCGATTATTAAAGAGTTGCATCAAGCTGGGAGTATACATCGAAGCTGACAAGCATTCATGTTAGTAGAAAATTGAACATTAACGTGTTCAGACTTTTTCTGGTCCATCAGGTGTTGGCTATTAACTCACTACAGATGCACAACATAATATTAAATACAAAACAATGTGCAATGTCATACCAGTTATCCACCAAAATGATGCGATAAATTTCAACACTTTTTAGAAAGAAATAAAATTGATAAGGGATAAGCAAAATAAAAAGCTAAGAAATCACAGTGACGTGTAAGCTCAAACAATTGCAAACTCGGAGTGGAAAGTAAACAGAATGAAAGAGGTCTTATTTTAGATCTCTTTTCCAGAAGGAAGTTAAACTGGATATAAAATCAATGGTCTGAGTCTCATTCACTTATCAGCCGGTAATGAGGATAGATCATAAGAAGAAAGTTGTTGAATCGACAAGTTGGATATTTAAAAAAGAGAAAAAGCGGAGGAAGCCCCGTCCAGCGCCTCATCCTGTGTCAAACAACCTTTCATTCATATTCAAGTTTGTAAAGTTTCTCGTTTTTCATTTATTTACAAATTTAGAAATTAAAACTTAAAATCACTATGATATAGATTTAATGAAGCACTTTTTTTCTCTTTTAACTTAATGTATACATCATCATTAGCGTCTATTGCTTTTGAAACACGATCTGGAATGAAGACTTAAAATTTATTATCTATGACAATGATTACTCTGCATCTGAAGTGGGTCCGCTCTTTATTCAGCTGTGACTACCTCATGGTGGGAGGGTAGTTTTTGTTGGCGGTAAAGCTCAATGCAGCAGAATTCATTTCACTGACACATAAAATTTTTCTTTCTTGCTTGGAGGTGTATACTCCCAGGGAGTGAGTAAGTTATCTAGCTTGTCAAGCGACTGAATGAGCTTTGCTAGAGGATGCAGCTCTATTTTTAGGTTTTCTCCCTGCTTCATTTCTTCTCCTACCACTTTCCCCTCCACTTTCTCATCGTATTTAAGGTTTAAATCAAACCAATCATCATAATCATCTATGTTTGTTGATCACAAGACTTTAACATTTTTAGTATTTTTAGTATTAAAATGCTAATGATCAATGATTGTGCATTATTTTTCTGTATCCTGTATTATGCTGCAAGCTCAGAATCAATCCTTATAGCAGTGAGTTGTTGTAGAGCACTTATAACTTTGAACACAATAACAACTTGGGCATCATCTAAGTAGGAAGCAACGTTTATGTGTCCACGATCGATTATCACACCAGTTGCTATGCAGGTCTTGAATGCTGATGGTAGACCATTTTACTGCACTCTAGTACTGTTTTGCACATCATTACCATCTTGTTCACCAATACTGTTTTGCTTATCAGCATCATTCTGCATACCGTCCTATACGCTAGGACTGTTATTTTTACTAGTACTCTTTTGCACACTTTTATCACTACACTACAGCTACTTAGAAAGATCCTGCCACACTTACAGTTCTCCTCTGATCTTCCTTAATAAACTGGTTAATTTGTTCTCAATGTGTAGCAAAGTAGCAAGGATAGACTGGGAGGATTACATCTCTCCTCTAGACATCGATGATGATGTAATAACATATTTCTTGAGAGCTTCAATGGCCTGTTCAGTCAGCTCCAACCATCTTTGAAGATCGTCATTATCTGCATCAGCAATCTGTCTCAGGGCATTTTGCAGCAAGTCTCTAGTGTGCTTAAAGTAGTGTAATGACATTGCTCTCTTTGATGTTGACTCTTCAAGTTCTAAGCTCTGAGTACTTCTAATAAATTGCGGGTACATCTTCTATATAATTTTTTCTTTGAAATTATAATTTATTTTTTTCTAAAGTCTTGCCAAATTAAGCTTCATAGTGTTGTAAAAGGCTTAAGACTTGAAGCATATTAACTTTACAGTGAATATTGTTAACAGTCCTATGTTCAAAAAATATATGAGAATTTTTGTTCTCAATGACATCTATATTTATCTTATTTACAAAATAAGAGGGACCTAGTTCTCCCTTTACTATTTATACTTTTCCCGAATGAGTGAAATACAACAGTCTTAACAACATTTTCCCTTCTATTGAGCTCACCAAATTTTGGGACGTTTTTGTAGATTCCGCAATAGTTTTTATTGGTTCATGGGCTGACTCAAGCCGCATCGTGCAGAAATGTGCAGCAGAACTATTATAAGGTTAAATTGCTAGATAATGAATTAAAAAATGCATTTTATGTTTGAAAGGGCCATAACATTTTTTGAAAAATTTATTTTTCTTATGAAATGGATAAAACCTTGAAATCGGCCAGTGTTTATCGTCGACACAGTAGAATACATATTATTCTAAGACTTAGTGACAAACTATAATATTTCAGAAGCTGATATTTTAAGATCGTTCTCCTCTCATAAACGATTATAAAGAATTTTGTTAGGTTTGTTAGCAGCTGCTTTTCCACAGTTAAATTTTACCATTTTCACACTCAAGAACTCTAAACAAAAATTTGTTACCCAAAAATAAATGGGTTTAAAATTCGGTTCATAACAAACATATAAACATCTTTTAAGTAGTCGTGCATAAGATCAACTGACATGCTTTCAGTTGCGTAAACGCCAGTGACCTCATTAAAAGTATACTCCTTTTTTCGATCTATTTTTAAACTATCTCATTTTTTTAAGTCTTTATTCTTATTTTCTCACGTCCTGAAGTAATCATTTGACTTAAAGCACAAGTAGATGAATTCTTCTCTATAACGTTTTTAAACTCTACAAAAATGGTAACTTACAAACGATTTATTCAATCCAAGAACAAAATGTAGGCGTACATTGTTACTTACTACAAAAAAAAACTAATGAAACTAAACAACTTTGATCAAAACCCCGAGAGTAATTTGCACTTCTTTTTGGTATACGTAGTTTAAGTCGTTTTCTGGAGATCTAGAGACTTCTTCGTTCACTGTGGTATTTCTATCAGAAGAATGAAAAACATCTGAATAATAAATCCAACCTTACGTAAAGGTAATGTGTAATGGTTGGCCTGCCGAAATAGCACATACAGCCGTGAATGTGTTAACATAAGAATTACTACCTCATCCGTTACCATACTCTATATTCTTAAAAAGTATGTACAAAGGTAAAATTTAATTATCCAAACACGTTTCAGTATATTTTTCTTCTTAAAGCTTGGCTTTGTTTCATGAGAGGGTCTCCNATCATCATCATCATCATCATCATCATCATCATCATCATCATCATCATCATCATCATCCTCATCATCATCATCATCATCATCATAAACATCAAAATGACAATGTCTGACTTGATTTGGATGACGCTGATAAGGGTAGAGTAAATAGAAGGCAAAAATATTGGTGGTGATTTTGGTTGTGGTTGTGACAATCCCTTCAGGAAAGGTGTGTTAAAAAATTTCTCCTTCCATAGTATAAGCTCTCTCGAAGAAACTTTCCTCGGAAATGATTTGCACATCATTATCAGAGAAATTATATTTTCCTTTTATTACTATTGAAATTCTTTAACAATCATTAAAATAAAAACAAAACAGTTAAAAAAAAAAGGTTTATATAATTACACTTAAATTTGAGTAAAGGTAGAGCCAGGGAACATTATCATGAGAAAAGTTTTCTTTACCTTGAATTCCTCTAAAATTATAAAACTTTTCATTCAATAAATTCAAATTCTGAACAAAACAGAATAATATGCATACATGATTTTTCGTAGCAAGCGTGAAGAGTTAAGATTCACGAGAACGACTTGCTCTTGACAAAGTAAAGTGAGGAATGGTACTCGTTGCCGATACCATGGGTCTTTTATGCACGTTGAGAGGTAGTGGGAGACAACCACAAGGAGTGGAATACTACTGGAGAATGGGGGTAGTGTTTTAGTGGGAAGAGGTGTAAGTAGGAAGTGGGAAGGATTTAAGGAGCTTAATAGAAGGCAAAGAGCTCTGTTGAAAGCAAGTCGGCTGAGTGGTTGGACCTACCAGTCCAAGTTTTAAGACGCGTACTTTGCGGTCGAGATTGACTAAACCCTTAATCTTTCTTACTATTACCCTATGTAGGTGGTAGGGATAATGATTAGAGGGGCATTGAAAAAATTGGGGAGGAGTGAATATAAGGAGCTTGCTGAAGTTGGCAAGCTCAGTTGATAACGAGCTAGTTAAGATATCAGACCTACCTGATCATGGACTATATTGTTGACATTCAGGGCTATAGTAAGTCCACAAATATTTTTACTCCCAAAGAGCTAGTTATTTAACCACTAAAGTCTGATGTTCAGCCATAAATTTTTACATCAACCCCTTATGTAAATGGTAAAAGCTTTAACATGAAGAATGCACTGTTAATGCTTAGAAAATACTTTCATGGGATACCTTGGGACTCAAAAAGTACGTTTTTCTGTGTTGTTACTTTTATTGCTAAGTATTTCTTGAAAGACGCCAATATCATTTACGTCAAGAGGTTAAAAAAAAGAGGTGGTTAAAAAAAGTACTGTCAGAGAAGTAAGTACTATAAGCAATAATTGACAGTGTTGCAATTAATATTAACTCTACTATATTTTAGACACATCTGCAATGCTGAAGACTTGGTTCCCACTATCAGTAAAATAAATAAGGAGTACTAAGCATGCTTTGCTCATCAGTTATGCACAAAGCCTGTTCGTACTGTCAAAAATGCCTCTGCTTTAAGGAAATGGCTACTCACCTCAAGAGATACAGTGGTTAATGTACTCCACTCTGATGATGATGATCAGTAAAATAAATATTAGAAAACTTTTTATGAAGATTAAAAAAAAGATACATTAAAAAAGAAAAAAGTATATGGTTGTTCTCCACTGGTAGAGGAAGGGTGGGTCTTCTACCACACTTTTATTTTCTACATAATCGTTAAGGTATTCAACCAAAATATGAATGCAATAAATGTATCTGCAAACAAAGTAGTATATATTTCATAAAAAGCATAGGTTAGTTAAGGACTTACAGGGTGATGTATATCTGCAAAAAGTTTCAAAATTGTATAATTGATCTTACAGCTAAATATAGCTAAAATAAGAAAATTAACCTGATGGTGTTATGTCAACATCTCTCTATATTTTTACACCTCGAAATTTCTTCTTCCTTTAAGTAAAATATTTTTTGGCTTATCTGTTTTTCACTTTTTTTTATTTTTCATTAAATACTTAAAATAAAAACAAAATGTAAGGATTGAAGAAAGTTTTTTATCAAAATAAATATGTAGGACTCAATATTAAATTTTATTAAGTGGGAAAGTGGGTCTCATTTCAGTACACTCATACAATAAGTTACAAAACTAGAAATATTGTGTCTTATTTAAGTTATCAAAAGACACACGATTCGGATTGGTTTTTTTTCTCATACACGGATTTACATCATGAGCATCTATAAGAATGGCTTAGGTTTTTTTTAATTTTCTTTAATATCAGACTTACATGCTCTCTTGATATGCTATTCTTTAGATACGTGCCATCACATATGAAGGTTTAGATAATTATTTAAAATGTAATTCCAAACTTGCAGATATTTATAATAAACTATAAAAAAAGTTCTTAAAATAAATACATTTCTAGTAATAATCAAAGGTGTCGTGCTAGTAGTTATTTCAATTGAAGTAAAAGTACAAAAAGCTGCAACACTCATCGTAGCATTAGCAGATATAACATTTACAGAACTGGAAGTTATTTCGGCAGGACATGATCTTTTACCCTGCAAGGTACAAAGTAATAATAATCCAACAGGTGGAAATTTTTTTCTTACCGCGTAATCTAAAGATTTGAACATTTCAGGATGTCGGGGATGAACATCGTTATATTCCCATGATAATGTAGGACTCCTTTTATTATTAACTGGTGTCATTATTGGATTAACATTAGATTTTTTTATACTGATTACTTCATTATCATCACTACTATCTAATAGTACGACTTCAACCTAAGATTAAATATTAAGATTTAATGAGGATAGGAATAAATATTACATAGGAACAATAGTTATATTGTCATTGTACTGAGATTCCTTAATGGAAACAATGTATGTCTCTTGCTGCTGCACATGGAGAGCTTGCTGCTGTACAGGAAGAGCTTGTGTCTGCACAGGGAGAGTTTACTGCATTAAGAGAGATTGTGCCTGCTTCTGTACAGGAAGAGCTTGATCTGCTGCTGCATAGGAAGACCTTTCTGCTGCACAAAGAGAGCTTACTACTGCACAGGAAGGGCTTGAGTCTGTATGATAAAAAGATTTGGTATGATTTCTGATGATGAATTTGCAAAAAAAATTTTAATAAATAACTGTACAAAAAATATTGATCTTATGAAGCATGCAATATTAAATCCCATTTAAGATAATTAGAGGCTACTTCTCATGGAANAAAGTTTTGTTACATTTAAAAAAAAATACTAAGCAATCGTAATCCTTACTTGGCGTTTTATCACACATTTTAATTAATTCAATAAAATATCATTTTCTCAGTTATTATTGCTTATCTTTGTTTTACAAGTAAGAAATTACTTTTAATAAATAATAAAATGGTAATTTCTCGCTTTTGTGCATTATAATACAGTCTTATTTCAGTACACTCATACAATGACTAACAAAACTTTAAATATTGCTTCTTATTTGAGTTTTCAAAAGACACACGATTCGGATTTGTTTTCTTTCTCACACACGGATTTACATCTTGAGCATCTATAAAAATGGCTAAGGTTTTTTTAATTTCCTTTAATATCAGACTTACATGCACTCTTAATATGCTGTTCTTCAGATACGTACCATTATATATGAAGGTTTAGATAATTATTTAAAATGTAATTCCAAACTTGCAGATTTTCATGATAAACTATGAAAAAATTTCTTAAAATAAATGCACTTTTAGTAATAATCAAAGGTGTCGTGCTAGTAGTTATTTCAATTGAAGTAAAAGTACAAAAAGCTGCAACACTCATCGTAGCATTAGCAGATATAACATTTACAGAACTGGAAGTTATTTCGGCAGGACATGATCTTTTACCCTGCAAGGTACAAAGTAATAATAATCCAACAGGTGGAAATTTTTTTCTTACCGCGTAATCTAAAGATTTGAACATTTCAGGATGTCGGGGATGAACATCGTTATATTCCCATGATAATGTAGGACTCCTTTTATTATTAACTGGTGTCATTATTGGATTAACATTAGATTTTTTTATACTGATTACTTCATTATCATCACTACTATCTAATAGTACGACTTCAACCTAAGATTAAATATTAAGATTTAATGAGGATAGGAATAAATATTACATAGGAACAATAGTTATATTGTCATTGTACTGAGATTCCTTAATGGAAACAATGTATGTCTCTTGCTGCTGCACATGGAGAGCTTGCTGCTGTACAGGAAGAGCTTGTGTCTGCACAGGGAGAGTTTACTGCATTAAGAGAGATTGTGCCTGCTTCTGTACAGGAAGAGCTTGATCTGCTGCTGCATAGGAAGACCTTTCTGCTGCACAAAGAGAGCTTACTACTGCACAGGAAGGGCTTGAGTCTGTATGATAAAAAGATTTGGTATGATTTCTGATGATGAATTTGCAAAAAAAATTTTAATAAATAACTGTACAAAAAATATTGATCTTATGAAGCATGCAATATTAAATCCCATTTAAGATAATTAGAGGCTACTTCTCATGGAACTAAACCTTATTAGGGTCTTTTGAAATTGTCATACTTGGATTATGTTGGTCACAAAGCCTTGCATGGTCTATGGGTATACAAACTTCTAGCGAAGTGTTAGACCTATGACTGGACAGCTCTTTGTCATTAGATTTATTGTCAGCCCTCTGCTCATTTTCAAGAGTAGAGTAGTTCAACACCAAAAGATATAAAGAATCTAAATTATTTAATGTTAAGTTTTGCCTGTTTTCTATTATTTCAGTTGGTGTAACAGCTTTATCAGATAATGGTAATACAGCAGCACTTGGTACAAAACACTACTGCTTTTAAGGTGAAGAGTTAGAAGATGATGATAAGGACGACAGCTTTAAATTATCCTCTAGAGAGCCAAGAGCAATAGGATCAGACAAACCTGACACTACCACACCAGCAGACTTTTTCCTTGAAGTCGTTGTTGATGGCTTCTTCTCCATTATCGTTTCGTACGTAACTGAGTCCAGCACCTATATATGCACGATGACAAGAATAATCCCATGGAAACAACAATGATAAGCAGATAACGAGCAAGGACGAGTGGATAAAGAGATAGTACTCACGCGTGTTTACTTGTACGTAGCTGCATTAAGCACCTATGGGTTCCACGGTGATGAGGATTCAGGCAACAATGAAGAGATAGTAGGCATTGAGCATCAAGGCCGGGACGGAAATAAGCGCACTCACAACTCTCTTGGGTATAACAATACTCACAGGTGCGTGTACATTTGAAAGTAGCTGCGTCTGTACTATACATGAGCACCAAAAGAATATAGTGCTACAAACAGCCCCAAATATTAATATCGGTACTGACCATCTCTTCAGTTGCACAGTCGGTAACACACAAATTTGAAACGCACGCGCTCATTTAAATCAGTGTTGAATCAATCTATTTTATATATTTATGACAAGTTTTTTTTAAATTTACGTACTAAAATATTAGGCCACGCGTTTTTTGAAGAGGTAAGATTCGACGTTTAAGATTTCTCGGATAAAAGCGGTTGGTTGGGGCTCTGATCAAGCTTGCCACAAAATAAGCATAAGAATAACATTAAATTTCCTTAATTCATCTTATGGGTGTAATAAATGTAAGAGAAATATTTAAGTTATTTTTATGTCACTTTCTTGTTATCTTTATAGCCATTTTTTAGTTACCTTTAAGCCACCCTTAAGACAGAATCAGATAATCCTAAAGTCATACTTAAGTTATCTGTAAGACATTTACGTTCACATCGATAAGACAGTGTACCATTTTCCAAATGTGTACTCGCACTCACAGTCGTCGATGAGATAGCACGTTAGTGCAGCAATGCAAGTAAAGATGCGCGTGCTCACTAAAATTTTCCTGATTCAAATATTTCTAATAGTAATTAACATAATCATTAACACAAATTTTTTTAACAATCCGATGTTTTGAAATAGGATACTGTTGTTCGATTAAGGCTATGCTAAGATCGGTGGGTATGACCATACCCTCCTGCCACCTTCCACGAGGAGGGGGGCAGTGTGCAGTAGCACGAAACTCTGATGGAGGGGGGAGGTAACCCCACACCAGCCTAGTTTACCTACTGACGCCGCTGATGACAAAGACAAAAATAACAATGACGGCAACAATGACGATGACGATGACAATGATGCTGACGACGAGAAAAACAATGACGATAAATAATGAATAAAAAAATATTTTAATTTGTCATTTTGTGTACCGATAGGCATATTAGTATATACATATTGCATATAACTTCTTATCTTAGTCCTTTAAACTAGCTGATATTATAATATGTAATCAATGTTTGGAAAATCCAAAATGATGAATTATTGATGTGAGTCTTAAGATATAAGCAACATAAAAAAAATATTGCTTGTGTTAAGATACAATACAAGCAATACTTGCAATACAAACTCACTGTTTACTGGATCCTTAATTAAGGTTTTTTTTTTTTGTAACATTACTCAATATTAATTAATAAGTTACTCGACAATCTTTTATACATAATACACACCTGAAACTGGTTTTTCAGCATATTTTCATCTACTATATTATANAGCAGAGTAGCATTTTTTCCACTTCTTATAAAAAGGGGCCATGTGACAAAATAGGCGGGACTATAAAATGACTAGCTGCCAGAGCAAGTCTTTATTAAACCAACAATCCTATTTGAGCACCGTGAAAACTTTTTGATGGGGCCACAGAATCATGTCTGAATATTTCTTGTCATTATTTTACAAATGATTATCACGAAGAAGAAAAAAATTTGTATCAAAGAGATTTTTGAGAGCAACAATAATTAAGAGATTGCTAAAATATCATAGCACGGTTTCACTATCTTGTCAAAAATAAGAAGCAAAGCTGGTTTCTTTGCGCGAAAAAAAAAATATTGTGAAAATTGTTAAGTGACAAAACTTTGTTATAAGCTTTTTAAAAAAGTTTTACTTGTACATAAAAGTTTTATGAAATCTGCAAAAAAATTTTTAGCAATTATTATCTTTACTTGGCGTTTTATCACACATTTTAATTAATTCAATAAAATATCATTTTCTTAGTTATTATTGTTCATCTTTGTTTTACAAGTAAGAAATTACTTTTAATCAATAATAAAATGGTGATTTCTCGCTTTTTTGCATTATAATACAAAATTGTGAGGTTATACTAACAAATTAAAGATACACAAGTTGTAGATCTTTTAATTATCTAAAACTTTTGTATTTGATGTTTTTTGACACGAGGTACCGATATCTTTTAATACTTAAAAAACAGTTTTTTTTCACCATTACGTGCTACATAAATTATTATTTTAACAACATCAATTGAAAAGTCTCTATATTTTGATTTTCACGTTAAATTTGAAGCACAATACGATGGTAATAATAAAAACTCGATTTTTATTAAGGGCAATTGTTAAAAATCGATTAAAATAAATAAATTGTAAATAACAATATAACTTTGTTAATTTTTTTTTTTTTTATTTTTTTTCCTTAAGTTCAACTGTTTATCTACAAAAGTGCCATAGATAAAAGTCTTGTAGCTCTTAAAGATTCACAGATATACATTGTTTTAAACAAGTCTCCAACAACTATTGTGAAATTTGTTGTAACTTATAAAATCAAGAATCGGCGATAAAAAAACAATTCCTCGTAAAAGTATCTCTCATTTTTCAATAGAGAAACTGGAAAAAAATTTTTAGCCAAATCAGAGAGATGAAGGTCAAAATCCGTTCAATTTGTAAAAGAATAACCCTATTATGATATTTAATGTTATTGTTTTTTAACGTTTTGGCAACCTTTACTTTTAGGACAAAATCCTTTGTGGGTTAAATATTTATCGACAAAGTTTTTAAGCCCAGATTTCTTATTTTTATCATTATCATCCTTAGTAGAAATTTTTCAATACTTAACTTTAGTTGTAAAATTACTCGTACACAGGTAATGTGACATTGTTACGTCCGAACATCAAAGTGAATGGCGGAACTCGTAGATTCGTTCTACAAACAAATGAATTTAGTTTTTATTCGTCAGGAACCAGCCGTTCATGTTGGTCTTGAATCCATCGGGTAAGCCTCACATAAATGCTTCATGACCGACCATTTCTAGATATAATTTTGAATTAGGCTGTTGATTTTCAGGAATATTTTTGGATGCGGCTTCTATTTTTGCTGCTGTAGCGCCTTGGCTAATGAGTTAGGAGATTCTTTCGTGAAAATCGCGAACACTTTTTCGCTGTTTTGTCTGAGAATTATTGATATCGGTGATGTATTGAGCGTAAGTTTTAGAAGGAGCAAAGTGTGGCTTTAAATGGTTTATAAGATCGTCTAATGTATTTATTGTTAATCCGTCTAGACAACTTCTTGCTCTACCCCTTAGCCTAGAGATGACTGTTCCTGAAAACATAGGTTCTTCCACATTTAAGATAAGGGACCTACCGTTTTTAATATCTTGTAAGAAATCTTTGAGTAGTGTATTTTGTCTAGTATATATAGGTATATGTAGAGCAGCTTGATTAATGCGTAAAGCTGAATTATTTAGAGCCACGTTACGTGATAATTCAAGGAATTCAAGTGATTTTTTGGCTTCCCGTACCCTATGGTATTGTTCAAGTAACTGTACCCTTGTAGCTACATTAGCTATCTTGTTTATTTCCTCGAGTGTATGATACATTATGGAAAAATTTTAAAAATAAAAAAAAAGAGTAAAATAAGTATAAAGAAAAAAAATATCATAAACAAACTTAGGTTAGGTTACAGCATACTTCAAGTAAAACAAAAAGCTTAGTTCCCCACAAGGGATGCCAATTTGTTACGTCTGAACTTCAAAGTGAATGGTGGAACTTATAGATTCGTTCTACAAACAAATGAATTTAATTTTTATTTGTCAGGAATCAACCGTCAGCCCAAAGGCCTTATTTGCTCTAACTTCCAGTATGCTTTTCTTTTAAATCGTTGTCTCGGCGTTGTGGTGTTAGGTTTCCGCGAATGGTATGCGAAGAAAGGTGTTGGTATGTGCTACGCCAAGCTAGCGTTGACCTACTGTTTCAATTTATCCGGTCGTAGCGTATTTTATTCGTCTCCTTATCATACGTCCTTGTAAGGTCTTTGTCATCTGTTATGTATTTGATTTTTGCTTGGTATATAATTTATTTATCATAGTAAAATTTATATTTCCATCAATTAAATTTTTTAAACTTAAAATACTTTATATAATTTAGTAATAAGAGTATTTTAATCAAGAAAAGAAAAATAATCAACAACCAAGTTACTTCTTATCTGATGCTTTAATAAGTAGTCATGCCAAAAATAATTAATTTTACAAATAATGTAAACTATGAAGGTTCAGATTCGCGCTTACAAGTAGGTAAGCCATGGCGGTTCTGGCACCCCCCCCAGCTGCCCCCCCCCTGAGGTGGTGGTGGGGGGAGAGGCTCTTGCTACAGTTGGGCTGATGTTGGAGGAGACGTGGTGGTGGAAGGAGAGACTGATCGGGCGGTGATAGGAGAGGCACGGGTGGTATAGGAGAGGTAGTGGGGGCGGTGGGTGGTGAGGACTACTCGGGTGGTAACGTCAGGGGAAAGAGGCTTTTTCTGGATGCTATGACGTTGGATGGTACTGATGGCTCCCTTCCTTTCCGACCGCAAATCAAGCTCAACGTCATCAGGATGGGTACAGAAGGTGTAGGTGACAAGCCCAACGTACAGCGCGAGAGGAAGATGATCAAGCATGAACGTGTATTTCTTAGCAGCGGATGTTGTTTTATTTTCTTCTTTCACTCATTGTTTAGGAGTCTCAGCGTAATCGTTGTTTTTTTTTGTTTTTTTCAAGAGCGGGCATATCGAGTTGTGGGAGAGAAAATTTTATTGGGAAAAGCAGATTGTGGATCCCTTTTAACTGCGACCAGCGTTGGCTTACTTGACGCAGTACCTTGCTAAGGATTTCAGCAAGCTTATGAATTTGAACTAGAGATTCTAAGGATAGTATGTAAATGGGTTTCAATAATAACAAAACTTTAAATTTAATACACATATATTTTAGTAGCTTCAAAGAAAATACACAATAATTTCATGGTTATTAATTTTTTTTCCAACATATCATATCCATCTTTATTTGGATAAAAGCGAATATTTTTCGAATAATCATTTCCCTTTACTTTTGGTTGAGATGCCCTAACGTGCTTTTCTATAAGAGGTTTTCGGCTATTTTTATCTTCCTTCTCCTCCTCCTTACTGAGGCTCGTATATTTTGGTTTGCTAAAGATCGGACACATGTTGTTAATGTTATCTGCTCAATTGTCACAGAATAACTGAAGCAATACGCAAATTCTTATTAGCTTATAAGACGGTGCTAATTTCTTAGTACTACCACACGGCAAGATGTACTTTAATTTTTTTATCTTAAATTTCATGCTTACTTTATTCTTCTTTTTTGACTACAGACGGTCATCGTTTTTTATACCAACATTAGTAATAGTTCCAGAGTCACTATCAGTATCAGTATCATTAGTATTAATTCCATTAACAGTATCCCAACTGGGAAGCGTTTTAGAAAATTTCTTTTTATAACTATTAGGCACGTCTAAAATGCAACTTTCCACCAAAGAGAAAAGCCACAATTTTACTATATAAGCCTAACTAAGTGCACAATATTGCATTCTATGTAGACTTTTTTGTACATTATGAGTACCACACATTAACGCCTTTGTTGAATATCCCATTTTAAGAATGAGACGCGATGGCACCATATACTGCTGAATGTTAATCACAGTACACCCTATGGTCGATTCATTTTGTATTTTTTGCTATAGTGTGCAAATGTTGCTGTAACTTTCTAATGGAACAATTACCCACGAACCAGCAAGGTCCATGCACTCGCTTCGACTGAAAGTCGTTGTTTTGGTGCACATTCATAAGTAAGGTGGAAAGATTGCACGGGGGCCACCGATCCAATGACTGATCGATGGTCTGATAAAAGACACCACACCCACTTCTTTTGGTAAAAACTGTCGAGAAGCGTCGAGAAAAACCCCAATTTTAATAACATAATCCTCGTAAAAATCCATTTTTATTTTGCAGCTCAAAAGCGTCGTACTAACTGCGATATAAACGCGTATCTATCGCGTTTGATGCTGCGTGATAAACTAAGCAGCACTCTGCACCGAAATTAGATTATATACACGTTAGTGTAGGCACTGCGCAAGTGTGTGTGTGTTTTATCAGAATGAATCATCGGTTCCTAATATTTTAATCTTAAGCTCGTTTTGAGGGAAGAACTACATCAATAATAACAACAATATAATACAAAACATTTATTTATGACATAATTTTAAAACAAATACAGTTTCATTGAGTTTTTTACTATACATCTACTTCAGAATAAGTAACAAGTTCTCATTCCTTATAAAAGTAGAATATTTTCATTCGTTTGACATTGTGGGTAGCACACATAGATCTATACGCACCATTATGGTGAGAACATGCAGTAGCTAATGTTGGGAGTTCCAACTCTGGATAATCAACCATATCATTAAATTAAAAACAAAACCTTTCTAGCCACCTTTTCTTCACTTCTCCAATCACAATAGTCTTCTTAGCATCTTTGAGATTCTCCCGAAGAACATTACCAATTTCTGTGTAGTCGACAACATCTGATTGCCAATTTTATCCATAGTAGGATAGCTCAAGCCATAAATTTGCACGTTTGTATTTATCATTTAGTTTGCACTAAGAAAATGGTGGCTTGAAGAGAAATACTTGAGGCTCATCATCTCCATGCAGTGGAAGAATCGCCAACTCTTTAAGCACATAATCGTTGCCAGGCTTCTTGAAGCTCTACATATCCACCATGTACTCCGTCATGATAAAGACTGACTTCACTGCTAGGATTTTTTTTTTTTTTTTTAATTTCATATACGTGCTTAAACAAGTATTCTCACGTCACCACTAATAGGATTTTACTTTACGATGCAATCATGTACAATGAGACAGTAAGCAGATACATTTTCCTGGAAATTCTCTCGTGCTTCAATCTCCAAGTGCACGTCCACTGGCACGGTTTTCGAAGCTTTATTTTGCTTAGAGCAGTCAATTACAATAAAAGGCATGTGTGTGATAAAATCTTTTTTATTCTGCATAGGTTCTGGCTCTTACCCATAATAGGCGGCTCAAAAATTCTTATACTTATCATATAATGTTGAAAACTAATTTTTATTAATATCAAGATTGTAATTTCCATAAGAATAGTACTGTGAGCTTAAAAAAAGCTTTACATTGCTGATATCACAGTGATCAAAGAGACTGGCATTAAAGGCAGGATCATTTTTTCGCTTATTATGGAAACCCAAAATAACAAAACGAGGCTTTTCTAACTGATTGGAAGTTTTGACAGTCCACACGTGCCTAGAAGTTTTTGGCAAAAAAGGATACTCATACAACTCCCAATTGCGACAACTCATAGAAATAGGCTTAAATTTCGCAATAAAATCAAGCAAACGAATTTTTTGTCTGTCTCATGCAGTTATGTAAGGCACAAGCCACTCAATCTAAGTCAATTTAAGCTTATACTTTCCGAAAATTTGATTTTCAGGTACTTGTATAACGGCGTTATAAGCTATAATATATATATATATATATATATATATATTATAGCTTATAACGCCGNCTGTCTGATGCAGTTATGTAAGGCACAAGCCACTCAATCTAAGTCAATTTAAGCTTATACTTTTTGAAAATTTGATTTTCAGGTTCTTGTTTAATGGCGCTAACATCATCTCTTGATCTTGTGAGAATTAATTCATGCTTTGCATTAACCACAACTTTGCGATAGTCTTCAGCGAAACCAAATATCATACTCAAAGGTATTGACACTTCAAAATAAAAGCGATCATTAATAATAGATTTTTTCTCTTCAATGTCTATCCAACCAAATTTTTCAAGCATTGAACTCTGACTGGGAGAGAAAGATATCCATCCTTTCATTAAAGTTGTCAATCCAACATTCTTTCACCTATTAATTTCTATACCACTTAGTTTATATCGTATTTCTTTGAACAGATGGCAGATGGCGTTATTAACTAGTTCTGTTTTCTCAAGGGATTTATCATCTCCAGTTGTTATACGTCCAGAAATACGTAGGAAACTTTGAGAGGGTAAAAGACATAAATCTTGATGTTGAATTAAGATTCGAATTTCATCACTGCTATAAAATGCTCATGCAATGTGGGGTCAATGTGCATGAATTTCGTAGTGTGCAACCGAGTCGTTAAACACCAGACCTAACTAAATCCCAAGAATCTCTACCATCACGATTTTTTCTCGTTCGGAGGCAGCAAAAATAGCACGAGTTATTTGCCACCAAGAGCTCTTACTTTTAGGCCTAAGTTTTTTAAAAACTGCTCGTTGTGACTTGTTAACGCTTGGAGCGTTCATCGACGACTGATCCGTCTTATCTATTTTGGTTTATTCTTATAGCTTTGTCCAATTTACTTGTCTCGTGGATGACTATCCGTCCTCACCCTCGTTAATTTTTTTTCATAGCCCTGTACAACTTTACTATTGTTGTACGATTTGCCCATTTTAGTTTAGTTGTTTTAAGTGTAGTCTTGTATTTATATTTTCTCTACGAAAATTCATCAAGTTACCTCCCTAATCAACAATACGTACTTGAAGATAATCAATAATTTTAACAGTAACGGGTTAATGAACTATTTGTGATGGATCTTTAACAGTCTTGTATCCCGATGGTACAGCAGGAAAAAATTCGTAAATAGTGTATTTTTTCTCTGTTAACGTAAGCTCCACTAGTGACATTACACTCAACTCTTAATGTGTTATTTTTGAGAATAGCAACAGGTAAATCGGAGATGTGAGTACTGGTATCTTTAAGAATTCGTTCAGTAAAGCCTAAAAAACGGCCTATAGAATCTTTTGGCCTGAAGTCGATAGTATGACTACACGTTATCACACTGCGAAGAGTATGATTGTTTGGTTTGATGCTAATAGCTATATCGTCGGGTTGTAACACGTTGATCAGAAATGACTCAAGATCTTGAATTTCGTAGCTGCCAGTTGAAAAAACAACCACTTGATTGCCTCCGTAAAATTTATTATTACCTTCGTCGAAATTTAGAATTGAATTGAAAGTTAGGAGTTCTATTAGACCAATAACGTAGTTATGTGCTGGTGGCAACTCGATGGGTGGAAAAAATTGTGCTTTAAGAATAGATGATGTTCCTAATAAACTTAATGTCAATGATTCTTATATGACAGTTTGTCAATGACTAACAATACTTGAGTATTGGGATACATCTATATTGGCTGATGATGGAGTTTTTCACAAAGAAATCTTAAGCAATGATGGCCGCAGTTTTATGTACCAAAATCTTGGAACCTTTCATAATTACACTTGACACATCTAAAACCAAGACAAGCAGTAGATAAATCGGTGGCTGTAGGTCAATAAAACTGTCAAAATACCTCACGTTATTGTCTCTCTTTTTTATAGGCAACCCAGTGACTACCAGGACCATCCTTATCATCGAAATTGACTATTGCTGATTCGAAAAAACGTGGACCATCGGCTGGCAAAGCATTTTTCATGAAAACTCCACGGAAATGAGGTATTTTCGAAATTTTTGCATACTTGATGAGGTCATAGTCTGTGAAAGCTCGGTAAGGCAGTTCTACGTAGTAATTTTTTTTTTTCATCTTTTAAGCCTTTTTCAAGCCTTAAATGTAGACCTAAGCCGTTCTTATGTGGTTTTAAAAACAACCTCTTTCCAAGTAAAAGTGCTTCCATTTCTTTATTTTGCCTCTCACTTTCCTATAGCTGTCTGAGAGCAACTTTAGCATCATTAATAGCCTTGACAACTCCAGTTACACAATTAGTGATAGTGCCTATAGCACTTAGGCCAGCAAATGCAGAAATAAGGTATGGTAGGAATCCTCCAGTTTTCTGCGAGATAGGCAATACTCAAGGTATTACAATATTTTTGCTACTACCAGCTTTTTTCACAGCATCCTGCGCTCCCTTTCACGCCGAACTTATAGCTTTTCGAGGACTGTGATTAGAAATCATGGACTTTAAAGCACTTAGAATCAAGCTTTTCAAAGTAGTTTTCTTCGGCTTCATTATTTTCTTACTTACTTTACTAGAATTTATACTAGGGAATGCTCCCATGCCGAGTATGGATTTCGATTTCTTGGCACTGGTAATAGTAAAAGCAGCAGCTTTTTTCCCTAAACTAGCGTCTGTGGCTTTGAATCTTTGCCACGCCGTTTCAGCGCAAATTTTGTCAGCGGTGTTTCTTGCTGTAATATTTTTTCGATCCTGAGAATAGGCTATATCGTGTTGCTTGCACGCCTAATCCAATGGATTGATACCCGGATTCTGCGAGCTAATCTCTTGGCTCGCTAAGTGCTCGGTCCACAATATTAATATCCTAGTACGGCTAGCTCTATATACAGTTTATTGATAAGTTTGTTTATAATTCCACAGCCTTTGCGATGATGAATGATCATTACTTTCCAAGTGTTTAAGGATGAATGAGCTCAAAAAGATATGAAGAGCACTATTTATAGTTTTATATTACAGCATGCAGTCATCACGATCTCCGGGAAACATAATATTTAACTTACTGTCATCAATTTTAAGAAACTGATAAGCAAGATTAGTAAATACCATGACAGATGAGTTTCAAAATATAAAGGCAAACCAAATACAGTATCATGTTTCAGTCTCATTTGAGTCAGCATACAGCAAACATGAGCTTTGTAGATCAGAATATTAAGCTTCCTGTCGTAAATTTCGACGAAATCGTTAAGAAAGATGAGAAAATAAAATGTCATGGTGATCTGCTACCCGATACCATAAAAGCTGTTCTTTGTGGTCCATTAAACTGTGGTAAAACAAACAGTTTACGTGCTTTAATTCCTTATTTCAACGGATTATGATTTAAGAATGTTTCTCTATACTTAAAATCGCTAAATTAGCCAAAGTGTAAGCTTCTAGAACAACTGTTGGAGCTCATAGATTGTGTAAAGTATTTTTCATACAGCAATTAAGAATCAGTTATATCTCCAGATAAGGCACTACCTAACTCCATAATGATATTTGACGACATTGCCTGTGAAAAACAAGATAATGTTAAAACCTTTTTCTGCATGGGACGTCACAAAAGCGTTGACTGCTTCTATCTATGCCAATCCTATGATCAAGTTCCAAAACACTTAGTCAGATATAATTTAAACCTTTGAGTAATATTTCGACAAGATGACATGAATTTGAAGCACATCTATAATTATCATGTTAATACTGATATGACGTACAATGAATTCAAAAAATTATGTGTAAACTGTTGGAGAGTTGGAAAACATGGATTTGTCGTAACAGACAAGGAAAGAGATGTCTATAATGGTAGATATAGGAGAGGATTTGATTCTTTTGCTGTAAATATTACTCATGCTTATTAAGTGCGTATTAGTCTCTTGTTAACCATCAAGCAATAACATGGACACTTTTCGTGGGGACAAAAACGTTCTTTTGCATGTTGAAAAAGCTACAGAAGCTGTTTGACGTAAGCATCGATTGATAAAGTCAGAAAGAGAAAATTTTAAAAAGCAGATTGGAGAGACTTTTAAGCCTATTACTGATCCACTTCTTAAAATTATCGATGACACAAAGGAAGTCAAAAACGTGCCACTTAGCTCTGAATCTTTACTTAAAAAACGCTTCAAGCCTTTTAAGTCAACAATGAATAATACTGACGCATCAATGTTTCAATTAGCTAATAGTAACAGTAATAATGAAGAAGATACTTTTTCGTCAAATGATACTATCAAAGACTATGATACTGTTGTTAAAAAAAGTGACGATGATGATCCAGCGCATGACATCGATAAGAATGAACCTATGAATCCATACTTACAAACACTTGATAGAAACGAGTCAGGACTGGATCGAATTTATGGGTTGAGAAAGAAAAAAATGGACAACATATATATGGTGATTCACCTTTGTATTTCAAAAAAAATAAAATTCAAATAAAGGATCTAAGATACCCAATGACTGATGGATTGATAGAGTTACTCATTAAAAGGCCTCCTGATATAGCATACATGATAATTTAGCTCAATACAAACAAATCTTGAAGACATTCAGTGCACATAAAAGAAAATTTAACAAATATGAGACGATTGGTCCATACAATAGTAATAAATTAAAAAATGTTATTGCCCCATTATTAAATCTCACGCAAATAAAAAAGAAAGGTGGATCCATACCTTCATTTAAAATTGCTAGGCTAAACATGCAAATGGACTACGTTTACTGGGATGACCCTAATAAGCTGGTCATTCGGCTAAGATTACTAGTGGCAGAAAAATCAGCTAGTTATCTTAGTCTTTCCAACGACATGAATCCAATCGTTGAGGAGCTTCGTAAAGCTAATATCATATCTTTGGCATCATTATCAATTTTACTTCGTTGTCAAAATGAGTATCGACGTGTTCAGACGTGGATCAGCTAAGTTGGAAGGTAGTAGTCGAGGTCCTTGAGGAATTGGATATAATCTCACCACGAATGGTCAATACGACTAGGAAAATAAAAGGTTGTGCAATGTTACACCAGCTTTTCAACCTCACGATGCTGTAAATCTTACTACTTTACAGAAAGAAAAAAATTTCATTTTGTATGAACAAAAGAAAATAAATCTACTAATGAGCAATTAAAGTGATGTTTTCTCAGAAACCATACTAAATTTGCAGCGTAAAATAAATACAGTTTATGTATGGAGATTGTAGCACATAAATCTAGTATAACTCTAGAAGACAGTTAAAAGAGATGAAAGCAGTAGTGAAAGAGCTTTATAAATCTGCAAGATGCAACTACCTTCGCTGAAAGTTTGATATTCGAGGCTTGGATAAAACATGGCAGGCTGATTTTGTGGAGATGATACCTTATGCTCATGAAAATGAAGGTTATAGGTATTTGCTTACAGTTATAGATGTATTCTCAAAGTATGCATGGGCTGTGCCCGTGAAGAATATACTCGGTAAAGATGTGACTGCAGCTATAAAATCGATAGTAATAGAGGGCAGAGTTCCAACTAATTTGCAAACAGATCATGGCAAAGAGTTTTACAATGTGAATTTTCAAAGTCTCACGCAAAAGAAGAAAATTAACTTGTACTCTACTTATAGTAACCTTAAAGCGTCTACATATGAGCAATTCAATCGTACACTAAAGCATGATATGAGGAAATATTTAAGCTTGCGTGGCAGATATAAGTGGATTGACATCTTACCTAAGTTTGGCCTATAATAATCGGAAACATCAGACAATAGCTATGAAACCAAACGATGTGTCGGCTGCTACTGAAAAATTAAAAAAAAAATTTCATCAAGAACAATGAAGATGAGAAAACAACCGAAATTTCAAGTGGGAGATAAAGTGCAAATAAGTAATACTAAGCAAGTATTTGAAAAAGGACATACACCTAACTGGTCGACTGAGGTATTTGCTATAGTACGAATAGCTCTAACCAATCCACCAACTTACCATTTGAAAGATGAACAAAATCAGCCAATTTTTGGAGGCTTCTACGAGCAGGAGCTGCAGAAAATCAAGTATCCTGATACTTATCTTGTTGAAAAAATTCTCCGTCGACGAGGAAATCAAATATTTGTCAAGTGGTTGGGCTTTAACAATACCCATCGCAGTTGGATTAATAATAACAAGGAATTAAAGTTATATGTACTTTAAAAAATTAATAAAATTCAGAAGTTGTAGAAAAATTCGTGTAAAACTTGTTGTGGTCTTTTAATGTTATTAATTATGTGTGCAAATGAAATTTTTTCACCACACACACTAACGTTGTATTCTACATAAGATTCATTGAGATAAAAAAAAACTCTAAACATTGTCATCGATTGTATCATTTATTTTTTCCCACGTTAAACTAGTTTTATGAAAATAACTCTCTTTTTCTTGTATTTGTTTCATTGAACATTTATTGGTTAAAAAATTCAACACTATCACGATTATAGTGAGCTGAGAGCTTCTTTCTATCAATAGATTTCAACAAACTATTTTATGATAGCTCAGTACTCCAAAGATACTCAGATACTTGATTAGGTTAAAATATTTGGAAGTGGTCGTCTAGTTCAGCGATAGCTTTCGTGATAAATTTAGTGTTAGCTTTTCTCATCTTCGACACTACATGACTTTGCCCCTTGACCATTTCGTTGATCTTCTTTGTTGAAAGGAATCTTCTATAGGTCAGCCGATGAAGTGCTGCTAAATGAGTCATCTGAAACTTCAGAAAATTATATGAGTTTTGTAAATAGTGAAAAAAAAAATATATATATATATATATGAATAAGAAAACACGTTACAAACATTTATTTCTGAGCTTTGCTGTTCCAAACAGATCTGATTATCTCTGTACAAATTTTTCAACTCCAAACCTGTTTTTTTGAGAGCTTGTTGTTGACCTGAACTGCTTGCGTTGGATGATAAAACAGTCGATACTTTTAGCTGCTCACTACAGCTCTGACTGAGCTCTGCTGGTTGATGCTGTCGATGATATAGAGACTCTCCCACCACTGGAGAAATCTCCCCCTCTACATTGGCTGCTTTTTCATTGGCTGCTTTTTCATTAGCTGCTGGTCTGTTACAATCTTCTACACACTCTCCAGCTCTTTGCTTTTCTATTATTTTAATCCTATAATTTCTCCAAGGCAGCGTGTCTGTAGTATTTGATAAAATATATCGTTTATCATTTCGAAAACTAAGAGCAATTTTATTTTGCCTCTCAGTATAGAGCTATTAATGACGTGATCTTATAACTATTTGCTCTCAATTAATGCTTATAATTTGGTCACGTAGGCACTTAGTGTAGTCACTGAAATTGGTAGTTGCTTTTACGACGTTACTCTTAACACCCTTTCCTTTTTTAATTACATTTTTATTTTCAAGAAGAATACTACACATCTAACATCTGAGCCCAACAAATTTCAATATAATATTTCCAGTGCACTTATCTTCCATGAGCCCGACGATTTTTTTATTTTTTAACGGCATCATAAATTTATTATTTTCTGGATAATCTATTGTGTCAAATTCATTAATATCCAATTTCATTATTTTATAAATATCATGATTTGTTACTTCATATATCAGACTGTCGGTATCAGTGTATAAGAGTTTACAATCATTTTTGAGTTTGGAGAGCATATAATCGTAGTGAAAACGATACACAAGTGTCTAAGATAAATCAAAGACACTAAGCCCAATGTATATTGGCTTTTTCATCATCACTTCTGCACATTGTAGCTGTATGGCTACAAAATTCTCATCAAAAATATCACAGCTGTGAAAATTTGGCTTTGCAACGTACGATGCCGCACCATAGCGTCCATCCCAATGGTTGAGAAGTTTGACATCGATACGCTTTCTCTCATTTTCCATCGTTTTTCCAAAAATAGCATTATTGAACAGTTTGAAAAGCATTTTTTCAAACTCATTCTTAGCCTTTTTCCTCTCAATGCTATTGAGATCGATATATTCTTCAAGTCATGCGCTTTGCCACAATTTTAAGGCTCGATATATTTTTGTCAGTCGTAATCCATGATTTGTGGCTTGCTTGAGGGCTTCATAATGGAGCACATATTTATGCTTGTTAGTTCATGTTGTCATTAATGAAGGCTGCTTCAAACCTGGTGCTGAAATGTGTTCGGAACAAAATGGCAAATCTTTCTGAGAATCGTGGTGCTCCTCTGGATACTCCAAATCCACTTCTGAAATATATCCGTAAGCACTTTCACTTCCAATATTACAAAAAACATAAGGCTGTTGCTCAACATTTTTGACCCACAGAAATTCACCATAAGGAAGTTTCTTAGTCATTGCCCAACTATACAAATCTCTTACGTCAAAATGTGCTATATATCTTACAGTTTTATCTTTTTTATAATATTGCATGTAGTGATTATCAGCTTCTGCATGTCCTATGCTATCTGCACCCCAATGAACATAAGCATATCTATATCAGTACTGAGTTCTAGTAAAATCTGAAAAATTTTCAATTAATAACTAAAGCAGAATTCACATTATATTCTTATACATAATACTTACTTTCATCTTTTTCAACATGGCAACCCAAGTGAAGCCTGGAGTAGTAAAATAGTGAGCAGAATCTTATTTATTAACCTTGAGGCAATTATTTCTAAAGCTTAAAAATACTTCTCTTAAGAGAAGTACATCAGTTTTGAGGTAAAGATCTGAATACTGTCTAAGAGTTATTAAATAAAAAGTTTTTCATACTGTTTCAGCATGTAAATAATCTTCACCACTTATATGTGCATTAGATAATTTACAATAAAAATCATCTTTAGATGGGAGCCCGATTTCATTAAGTTTTTCGAATGATGCTATATAATCGTATAGAAATACACCCTTCCTCTTCAGCATATTGATTTGCTCAAAAGAGTATTTATCATTTTGACTGAAAACCTTCTCTAGAGTATCATACTGCTCTAAGTAAGAACCCAACTTATCAAGTGACGATGGCAAAAATCTATATGAGTCAATGAAGCATAAGTTTATGCGTGTCCCTTTAACGTACTTCGTTAAAGAAATATATTTTTCTTTTGTTTGAGGGATAACTTGTACTCTTCCAGAAAAGCAAGTTACAAGTTCTTGTATAGATAAGTGGGTTTTGTAATTGCTGAGATTATGGAAAACTATTGGTACTTCTCGCGAGTCCTGATACTTGAGTCCTGATACTTTAGGTTACATACATTGTGAGCTGGGCCTCGATATCTGAGTAAAAAAAAAAAAGCGAATTTTAGTGTAAAGCGAAAAATTTTCTTAATTACAAACTCATAAATATAATACTCTTCAGTAAAACGGCAATGATCGTAAACTTTTTCATTATTTTTAATAGACTTCTCACATATGTGACATATATCAACATTGAGAAAAACAAAGTCTTCTTCTTCGGTTAATGATCTCATTGGTACTGGATTGTTGTACATTCTATGTAAATCTTAGGCAAGATTTTGCATTTCCTTTACAAACTAGGTAGCTGGATTTTCATTGCTTTCAGTTTTTTTTCTGTAGAAAATATATCGTGATCTCACGTTATCAAAACTGCACTTTATATAATATCTAACACTTAATGGTTTATGGTGTTACATTGCTCGCTCACTATTATGCACAGGTTTTAATAAACATTCAAAGTCTGCGTACAACATAAATGGTACACGATTTTTATTTATGTAATTTTTAAATTTTAAAATTTCATCATCATACTTTGGCAAGCTTATTTTACACTTTTTCACTTTAACGCACTCTATCGTATGTGTTTTTAACATTTTATCAGTTGTAAGGTAATGAAGACAGCGGTCGCAAATATATATTTTATGATGACGTTTTGTTAAAGAACTTCTAACCAATCTAGATAAGTCTTTAATATATACGTAGTGGTATTTTTTATTATTATCAGCACTATTATCACCATGTTGGATTTCTTTTAAATATTCTTCTCTATCTTCTTCTACCTTATCTTCGTCCATTGACATCGCGGTCCATCCAGAATCGCGGTCCTGACACTCTTCTATATCTGTAAAAATAGGCTTCTGGACATTCGTGTTGAACCATTCATGTAGGTCTGTCGTATCAAAAATGGTATCAGATTTAGTATTAAAATAGTTATTTTCAACAGTCTCTGTATTATTTTTTACGGTCAATAATTCTGCTGCTAATACTGCATTGATTTTCAATGCATTTTGCTTGTCGAGAATTTCTTACACTTTTAAAATGAATATTTTACCCGCAGAGTTAAGAAATTTTATTATATCTAAATGCCCAATATTTGCTATAGCAGCCGTTTTTATGCAACTTTTAAAAGCGCTATTAAGATCTTTCCATGTCACAAAATTATAATCATCTTGATTGTCTAATTTTTCATCGAGCCCTGACCCTTGCACTTTTAGAATTTTATAAAATGCTGCTAAGAACGTTAATAAAAGACACTCAATATTCAACAACTTATTTTCCACTCGCGATGACAATTTTACAGACAGCCTAAAGGCTAAACTAAAGTTGGAAATACTCTTAAGCTCTATTTCACTGTTATCAATAAAATTTCTCATCTCGGTCATATCATCACGATGCAGCAAGCGTTGATATTCTATTCACGCTATTTCACAGAAAATCACGTAACGCTTTACAACGTTGACGTTAGAAGAATTCTCACGGAGTTGCTCCATTATACTTACAGCTCGCATTAACGTACTGAAATAAATGACACGCTGCTTGAACTTTTCTTTTATACTGATTTGCCTCTGCTAAACCGATATAAGTGATCACTAGCGGTGACTAGCAGTTGCACATTAAGAAATGACACATTGATAGAGGGGTTAGTTAACTAATAATCGTCACAACGTTAAGATGACGAAGTACGCGGTTGATGTTCAAGGCTTTAGAATCATGCACAACGAATTTATTTTTAAAGAAGTTGCTATGATACCTCTACAAGAAAATGCTACACCGTCAGTATTTGTCTTTGAGCTCCCATATTCTTAGGCACAGCTCTTACTTGAAAACAAATGCGAAAATCGATGGCTGGAGTTTAATTACCACTGTCTTCATTGGAGCTTGGGAGAAGTTCCCTACGAGTATCTAGCTACAACATTTCGAGCCATTATTAAAGATGATGATGTTATTGACGTAAAAGATCTTTAAAAAATCGAATAGTTGCGCCGTGTGCTATTTAATAGGTACATTACTCATAGCATGATTTATACGCTTCACTAAATATTTGCATAACATAATTATTCTTATAGGTACATTTGTGATATAAGGCAATGTCCAGCTTTAAAAAAATTAGTATGGATGAAATCGAATGCATAAATCACTAATTTAATTTAGCTTATTGTGCTGTGAAAAATGCTACAGCTTTAAAAAAATACATTTTAAAAGATCAGCAACAACAAAACGATATTTTTTTTTCATTGTACACCTGATACACAATACTTATGCAATAAATTAGTTCTTTATGAATCTGCGTCAACTTTTTTCATTCACGCTTCCTCATTAGTGCGCCGATTAAAATTAATTTATCATATTGACTGACTCTATTCGTTGGCGAGGTACTGCGGTGAAAAGAAGTAAGCCAAGCAATGTTGGGATACACTTTCGGTTATGAATTGGGATACATGTTCTCTCTGGCAACTCGCATCACTCGATACACCCACTCGCGAGAAAAAAAATATGACGCTGGTTTATTACACGCCTTAACGAGAAGCGAATGGTCATCGGCCACGACTAACACATACGTGTATCCTAGCATGACTCGTTGCACCCGCTCTTGCTAAAAAAAAAATATGACACTGGTACATTATACGCCTAAATAAGAAGCGAAAAGTCATCGACCACGGCTAACACATACGGATCCATATGTGGATGAGAAATAATAGCTTCATTACTTGGCAAGGTACTGCGTCGAGTAAGCCAACGTTGGTTGCAGTTAAATGGGATACGCGATCCGCTTTTCCTAATAAAATTTTCTATCTAACAACTCAATACGCCCGCTCTTGAGAAGAACAAAAAAAAACAACGATAACGCTGAAACTCCTAAACAGTGAGCGGAAGAATAAAATTTAAAAAAACATCCGCTGATAAGAAATACACGTTTATGCTTGATCATCTTTCTCTCGCGCTGTACGTTGGACTTGTACACCTTTCGGACCCATCCTGATGACGTCGGAGCTTGATTCGCGGTCGGAAAGAAAGGGAGCCGTCAGTACTATCCAACGTCACAGCATCTGAAAGAGGCCCCTTTCCCTGACGTTACCGCCCGAGTAGTCCTCACCACCCACCACCTTTACTACCTCTCCTATACCGCCCGTGCCACTCCTCTCACCGCCAGATCAGCCTCTCCCCCTACCACCGCCTCTCCTCCACCCACAGCCCAACTATAGCTAGAGCCTCTCCCCTCACCATCACCTCAGGGGGAAGCTGGGGGGGGGGGGGTCGCCAGAACCACCATGGTTTACCTACTTTTACAATGTTTTAAAAGGTTCTCATTTTTCTTAACTTACTTCTATGATCGTTCGTTAACCGCTGCTTGCGTGCACGCAGTCGCAAGAACTTACAAAGTTGACCGCAACGATGAACTTTATCCTCCACGAGACTACTCGTGGCGATCAAAATAATTAGGCTGCTGCTTTTAACCTTGGAAGCCAAGTCAACGGTCCTATCTTTCTTGTTCCTCCTTGATACACTTTTTAGGCAAGCTTACAGTGGCCTGGTTTGCTTGAGCTTTTCTTACACTGCTTAGTCACCAAACTAAGTCTTACATCTGCTTGAAATGCACGCTTTTAACACGTAGCTTAATAACCGAACTAAGTCTTACATCCGCTCAAAAGATGCAACAGAACTCACTCTCCAACCTTTATTGTTACTTTGGAGCACTTGATAAAAGAGAAAAGGCAATTATTGGTATGTGCAAGGAGTTTTTATACTCTTGCATTTCCAGAGGACACGTCAAGTTGGGGATTCGAATGACTAATTAGAGTTTAATCCAACTACTTTCAATTTACACAAGCATAAACGTAGTGCAACAACTATACCGCAAACAATGGTAAAAGTCGCTGATCTCTTGGTTTTTGCATTTGGTACAGTTGATGTTGAAACTGTTCGCGAAATTTGCTGTGGATCATTTTCAGTAATAAATTTTGAAACTGCTGATTGTTTTCATTCTTGCGGACAGTTAGTGCAAATTGATTTTTGTAAGATGAGCGCTATATAAGATCGTTTGGAAATTGCGCGCGTAGTTAGAGTTTTGCGATGGCAGTTCTTTTTAACCGAAGTAAGTTATTTGTTACGAGATTGCAGAAGCAGCTTTACAGCTCAATGTTTAACAATCGCTGAGCATTTGCTTTTTATAAGTTTTTAACGGAGCTGTGTATTTCGAAATAATAAATATTAAGTATATGACATGGGATGTCACATCAAATTGATTAAAGTAAAGCTTATCAAACATTAATTTTCTAACAATTTTACAGTTTTTATCTTTCAACTTCTCTGCAGATCTTATGTTTTCAACTTTTATGTCTTTCCTCTCATTTCGTCAAAAATTTTTCCCACTTTTCTTGTCGTCATATATCTTCTGCTTCTTCTTTACTTCAGCTGTTGCTCTAACCTTTATCCATGGTGATTGAAAATAAACTGATGCTTGCAAAGCTCTGAATCAACTTTATATTTCTCTACACAAGTTTCTTGACATCGCCACTTATAGGATTATATTGAACTATACCGTCATGCAAAATTAAGCAGTAAGCTGACGTATTGGCCGGAAAATTAGTATCAGACTCAAATTCTAGCTTCACATCTACTGGAGCATTTTTCAATGACTCGTTTTTTTTTTGGAACAATCGAGAACGATTAAGGTTTATTAAAATTATTGCTCCAACATTCGATCTCACGGTTTGTAAAAAAGGTAGATCATTGCTACCTTATTAAAAACTGTTCAAATAACGTAACAAACGAATTATATGCATTGGGATGATCTTAATGAGTTAGTAGATTGTTTACGCTTGTTAACAGATAAAAAGTCAGCAGGAAACATAAGTCTTGACAACGAAACTTTATCAATCATCGAAGAGCTTTGTGAAGGAGGGTAAATATATTGATGTGCACAATTTTTGCTTTAGTATCAAAATGAGTGTCAATGTATCTGGTCGGAAACTGGAAGAAACTGTAGGCAGCAGCCGATATCCTCCTGGTATTGGATACAAACTTATAATAGATGGGCAATATAATTTAGATAATAAAAGACTGTGCAACGTTGGAGCACCGAAACAGCCTAAAGATATAGTAAATTATGCTTACTTTATTAAAGTACTTAGAATACCAAAAAAAGAAATGGATAGCCTCTAAATTTTTATGTTCAACTTACAAACAAAATTCCTATTTATTCAATCTGATTCAAAAAACTTCAATCGAGACAGTTAATATATGGAGCAAATTGTTGAGGTACTGCATAAGGCAGCAAGGCGTAATTATCCTCACCGAAAATTAATCATACATGGTTTAGATAAGACTTGGCAAGCAGACCTTACAGAGATGCAGCCTTACGCTTGGGAAAACAACGGATATTGGTATATGCTCACTGTAATAGATATTTTCTCTAACTATGCATGGGCTGTACCTGTGAAGAAAAAAACTGACGAAGAAGTAACGGGTGGCAATGCATTCGATATTAAAAAAAGGATGAGTACTAATAAACGTGTAAACTGACCGTGGCAAAAAATTCTATAATGTGAACTTTTGAAATATTATGCAAAAATATAAAATAAATTTATACTTAACTTAAAGCAATCTTAAAGCTTCTAAATGCAAGTGATTTAATTGCACTTTGAAAAATTTAATGTGGAAAAAATTAAGTTTGCATGGCAACTATAAATGTGTGTATTTTTGACAAACGTAAATTTGATTTTATAATAATAGAAAACATCAAACGCTTGGTTTAAAACCGAAAGATAATGTTGCTGAAAATAAAGTTTAAGTCATAAGGAAGTTTTAAAAAATATGTAAAAAAAGCAGTAAGTCAAAGCCTGGATTTAAAATCGGTGGTAAAGTACAAGTGAGCAAAACTAAAGAAGCATTTAAAAATAGGTACGAATCAAATTGGTCAACGGAAGTATTTACAATCAAGTGACTTGCAGCAACAAATCCAACAACGTATCATCGGAAAGATTATCAAAATCAATTTATTTCTGGAGGTTTCTACGAGCAAGAACTGCCGAAAATAAAGCATCCTGATCCATACCTCGTATAGAAGGTCATTAAAAGGCGACAAAAATCAAAATTTTGTCAAATGGTTGGGCCTTAACAGTACTTACAATAATTAAACAATTAAATATAAATGTGTAAAAAATTTCTAAATAATTTTATAGGTTTGACCTTCGAAGTTCAGCCCTTACTGAAGATTCGTGAAATCCGCTCGCTCAGCTCGTTCGAGGATTCTTGCTTGGGTAACAGCACTATTTATTTTTTTCTTCGATAATTAGCTCTGCATATTGAAAAAATCTGTATTAATAAGAGCCTCGTTCGTTCGTTCGTTGTCAGATGGCGAAAAAACTAGGATCAGGAAGAAAAATCCCAAGTACCTTGACTACTTCGCCGAGGACGAAACAGAGACTGAACTCGAGATGGAAGACCAATCATTTGTTTCAAATCTCAATCAACGACAGTCAAATCCACCAAGTTTGTACAAATTACAATATATTATCACGCCAAAGTGGTTCACATGATTTTTTATTAAAAAAAAAAAATAATAAATAAATCATAATAATTTGCAGACACGAGTATTGAAAACAATTCTCAGGTAAAAACCAGTCGGCCGAGTAGCTCTTCCATCCGCGACCTCAACTCCATCCGAGACCTAAGTAAAAAATTTTTATTTAAAGAAAAAATCCCCCGACCAAATCTTGAACGTCACTACAATTTACACTTGATTTCAGAAAAATTCATTTGCCTGTACTGCAAATCCTGCAAATTGTCCTACCCCTACGAGACAACCGAGCGTTTCAAGGAGCCACCCAAAGATTGTCCCAGCTGCAAAGTCAGCTTAGTGTACCAGTGCCTCGCCTGTCCCGAAAAAACCTACCGCGTGATAACTTCGGCCTACCGCCACGTGAAGCAGGAGTGCCAGGACCCGTTGTTCTTCTACTGCAGCTTTTGCTCGTATCACACGCATCGCAAGTACCGCATCGAGAGCCACATTGCGCATCACCACCAGGAGAAGGACGAGCGTACAGTGACAACCGAAACTCGTCCCGAGCAGGTCAAGATCAGTAGTAGCATCAGTGTCAGCAGCAGCGTCAAGCACTTGAAAAGCTGGAAACGCGCTAAAAAGTGCAAAAAGTGCGGAAGTAGATTCAAGACCCTTGTGAGGTATACCAAGCACGTGCTCAGGTGTAACAAAGAGCCCGAAGTCTTGTTTCTCGAGTGAACCGTCGCATTTTTACAATATGATTTTATTTTAATTTTTTTTTTTTTTATATATATAAAATAAAAGAGGNAGAGAAAATTGTAATTTAGTTATTTTTTTTTTTTTTACATCAAATATAGGAAAATATGATGTGTTCTCCGTCATAAACTATAAATAATTCTAATTTATCCACGGTGTAGCTGACAAAATTAGCTTCGCGCAAAGAAAGAAACATATCTTTGGGAAATTATGGAATTTTAAAACTATTTATTTCTGCCAAATAAAATGTGACTCAGAGTCATTGAAGTTAGTGGCAAAACTGAACATTTTTTTACCAAAATCAACAGCATCTTTTTTACATGACAACGCTCGTCATTTTCATTCGAACACATTTATCTTACTTCACTGAACATACATGACAGACAAACTTTCACATATTTCACTTTAAAAATATAAGCTTGATCTATTCGAAATACACGGTATCCAATAATTTGTTATGACACTCTTCGTTTTTTAACAGAGCTGAACTTATTCTCAAATTAAGTATTAATTTTTTTTAGTTTTGAGACCATGTAGTTTTGGTCGGAAATCAATTCCGAAAGTTTTTTCGTTAGCAGAAAATCACTGTCAGCGATTTTGTTGAGTGTTGTAAGACCTTTCTTTAACAAAATAAAGGACATGAAAGTTAGCATTTATTATTTATACATTGCATATGGTGTGTGAATACACACATATCTTTAGTATAAAAATATATTACCTTGACAGTTTAAATTTTTTTTACGAGGTGAATCACTTAAATGTGATGTCAGCTTCTGTTAATTAAGTTTAACCTTACTTGGACTTCTGCTGGAGTGTAGAATGAGCTGGCCTGGTCAAGACAACTCCTTATATAGTAACGAACCCTTTACTATAGGCTCATTTGCTTGTGTTCTGTCTATTTTTAAGAGACCTAATACAGAAGCAGTCCTTGCAAGGTCTCATATCTAAATGGCTACCCCTACTATCGATCCTTCCCTCTTATTGGATAATTCTTCTTTCACAATGCTATAATGACCCCATGGTAGAGTATCTATACAACCAGGATGCAAAAATCGTTTGTTGTCGTGTGCACTTAAATAAATTTTAGTTTCTTTGTTAATGAATAGCTGATGATGACGTGATCTAAGAATTTTTTGCTTTTAAGTGATGCTAAAACTTTTAGTCAGACACTTGATGTAATCTTAAAAGGTTATCGTAGCTCCTACAATTCAGCTTTTTAAGCCCTAAGCTGTTTTCAGTGGTTTGGTATTTTTAATTTTCATGCTATACATTTTACTTTGCAATAATAGGAATTCCAACATAATATTACCGTTGTATTCAGTTTTCATAAGACCAACAATTTTTTTGTTTTCACAAGGAATATTAAAGTCATTCTTGATAGAATAGTTCCACGTGTTAAATTCTCTGATATTCTCACGCATTATATAATAGATACTTTCATTCGTTATTTTATACATATGACTGTTAGTGTCAGCTTAAAACAGTTTGCACTGATCCCCAATTCGATTTCTCATAAAACCATAGTTAAATTGATACACAAGTGTTTTGGACGGGTCCAAGACACTTAATTCTATATATATATTGATTTTGAATAGAAATGTCAGTGCGCATTTATTGTATAGCAACAAGTAGCTTGTCAATTATGTCTCAACTATGAGAATTCGGATGTAAAGTATACGCTTGTGCCCCAAATCTTCCTGCCCACATGTTGATAAGCTTAACGTCAACTCAATTGCGCTTATCTTCTGTTGTTTTTCCATATACTGCATTATTAAATCATTTAAACATTATGTTTTTATCATCATTTTTTGCATTTTAACGTTTTTGACTGTTTAAATCTATATATATTTTTAAATCAGGAACCCTGATTTAACTTTATGGCTCTATAAATTTTAAATGTTCGAAGGCCATCACTCACAGCTTGCTTAAGTACTCGATAGTGTATGACATCGATTTTTGTCGTACAGAGTAGTCAATAATTTTTTGTGTTTGGATCCTGGAGGTGTCATGTGCTCAGCACAGAGTGGAAAATCCTTGTGTGCGTTATGGAGAGTTTCAGGGTAAGCAAGATCTACTTTAAGTATACACCTAATTAAAGCATCATTTTCTATATTCAAAATACCTGTTGAGTTAATATATTTAATCTTTTTGAAACTAGCGTAAAGTAGTGGTTGGGTCATGGCCCAACCATACAAACTATCGACATCATAATAAATGAGATACTTTTCATCTATTCCATTGCATTTGCTTTTTTCCATACATGCATTGATTGCCCTAGCATAGCAACAAAATTGACTGATGCCACCTCTTATGCCACTCTTAATAAACATACGCATGTCAATATCAGTTAAAAATTTAAGTTTTACCTTAAATGAGGTTTCATTATTAATATTATTGTTTTTTCGTAATGAATTATAATTTGAAAAATATTTTTAAGCCTTTGTATACTCCAACATAGTATTCCAAGTCAAATTAGGTGTTGTATAATAATAAGCCGCGTCTGACTCATATGCTTCGAGACATTCGTTTCAAAAATTTTTGAAAACTTCGGCAAGTAGTAGAACGTCAGTCTTCAAGTATAAGTCTGGATACTGACCTAGTGTTTGAGTGTTAAAAGTATTTCAGATACTTTTAGCATGCTCATACTCTTTATCAGTAGTATTTAAATAATATTTTAGTATTTTAATATTTATTACATTTTAATTTATGAGCTTCATATAAGCTACTATAAAAATCTTGTTTTGTTGGTGACTTTTTTTCCTCTAGTTTTTCAAACGAGAATATATAATCACACGAAAATATAGCTAAATTGTGGCACAGGGGTCCTATGCCACCCTAATGACAGCGTCTATGTGACGGAGCTATCTCATTTGTTACTAAGATATTAAATAGGGAAACCGCGAAGCAAGTACAAAATACAAAATATAAAACGCGAGAAAGGTAACACTATGATGTGGAAGCACAGGACAAATCTCTAAATTAAAGGTCAATAATTATACATCTAAAATACGAAACTACTTTACAGAAAATGAAAAGAAATTAGTTGTAAAAGCATCTACGTTAATTTACGAAGGATAGGATGGATTTGGTTGAACTAAATTAAGAAACACTTTTTATAAGCCACTGAAAAACATATAATTTGTGGCTCAAAAGAGGAAACTCTTAAGAGAAAACCCCCTAAGAAAAAGAAATGACCGATACAAAACTAAATAAAAAGAAAAATTACAACCTGGTTTGAATTGGTGTGCAGATGTGGAGGTGTAAATGTGTAAGAGTGTGAGTGTAAGTGCGTATCCACACTGTTTTCCTTCTCGTCTTAATACCACGGTTCCGTGAGTGCCGATTTTCCCCGTGGGTGCCTACAGCACGTGGTAAATGTTGACGCGGCACGCAGCTGTATTCTAGATTTAGACGAACAAAGACGAATTGATTCGAAAAAACACGTTTATACACAGGCAAGTATCGGACTGGCTGAGTACTACCAAATTTTTCTAGTGGCGCTTTTCTCTCTCCCTCAACCCCCCTTTTTTCTAAGGATGCGAGCTAATTAGCTGAGGTGTTATTCATTTCGAGTATCAGTCAGGCGTCAGGACGCGAACAATGCTGAAGATGGGCGAGGCAAGTTAAAAAGTAGGTTTTAAAGTGGGAGAGAGAATCTAGAGCAAAATAAGAAATGCACGTAACGCGCGTGTGTGTGTGTGTGTGTGTGTGTGTGTGTGTAAATTAAACAAATTTAAGCATGGTTTTATGTGTTGATGAGAACGAACGTGCTGTGAGCTTTGATTCTCCTCCGCTTATGTGGCAGTACTCGATTTTAGTCGCGTTCAACTAAACAATGCCTTCCTTTTTTTATAAATTCATTTGATTAATATCATAGTTAGCATCATTTGAGAATGCACTATTGATAATTTTTATTTCATCTAAATACGATGACAGTTTATCGAGATATGAAAGCATAAATTTAAAGGTATCTATGAATCGTAGATTAATACCAGTTTCTTCAACATATTTTGTAAACCAAATGTACTTCTCTTTTGTTTGTGGTAAAAGTTAAACTTTTCTAAAGAAGTGAATAGCGAGCTCTTTTATGTACAAATAAAAATCATGACCGCTTAAGTTGTGAAGAACTATTGGTATTATTCGTGAACCATAATAATTAATATTATACTTGCTTGGCTCGGGACTCTTAAACCTACAATGAGAAAATTATTTTTTGTTTCGTTTATAAAATAATTATAATCATTGTTACAGCAAAAAACAATATTCGTACTTTCCAGTCAAATGACAATGATGTTTTACTTTTTTATCACCTGAACTGAAGGGATGGTTACATATATGACATAAACAAGCTTGATCACTAATGACCTTCTCTGCTGTGGTCAAATAAATCATCTTAATAGGATTTTTATACATGTCTTCCAGTTTTAAAGCAAGAAGGTAAAGAATATTGACCAACCATTGAGCAGGTGTCTCATTAGATTGATATCATTTTGGCTATAACTTTTATACTCTGATTTACTATGCTTACAACTAAATTTAATAAAAATGTCCAATACGATATGCTATATGATGTGGGTACGCATGTTTATTTCTAATAGATAACAATAAGCATTTAAGGATTAATAAGCATTTATTTATATTTTCATAGGCTTTCAATTTATCTTTAGACCAAAAGTAGTGAAAGCATCAGTCTCATAAATTTGTGGCATGCTGGTGTTCAAACAACTGGTTGCTCATAAAACTTGACAAATTCTTAATCTAATAAAATGCTATCCATACGTGGTATTTGAATTTTCCTGAATATTGATTATATTATCATCCTCCTCATCATTGATATAAAAACTTTTAACAAGTAAAAGGTTAACATAATTTTCTTTTTTCTTTCCAGATAAATTTCTAGGACAAACGACAAAAGTCTTACCTTTCTTTCTTTTTAAATATGTATTAACCGACAGATTATTTTGTTTTTCAAATTTAGAATTTTTTTTAGGGATAAGAGGGAACTCAATGTTGTAGTTTTTTTTGTTTCTGTTCGGATTTTTCGTGACTCGCGTAAATCTAAAATCCACGAATGAAAAAACCCAAGGGTAAATTTTGAGTCATTTAACGTAGGCTTAATAAATTTGTCTTCACTCCAAGGATAATTTCCTGCTTAAAAATAAACTCGAAAAGAAACTATAATCATATAAGTTTTGGAACTAAATAAGTATTGACTTACTAAAGAGAAAATATACAAAAAAAAGGTAACTATTTCAAAATAACAAAATCAAAATAAAACAAACCCAAGTCTAGTACAATATGACGATTAATAGCGTCGTTCGTTTAGAGGATCAATTGTGACTTGAAAAAAAGGAGTGTGTTGAAACCTGAGACTATAACTCCAAGTAAGTCGATACTCTCACGAAACTCTAGTGGGAGGCGAACTTTTCTGCTTAACTGCTTTTGAGGACACGTCTTCGGCACTAAGGAACAACAAAATGGCAACACCAAAATTGTTGCTAATTAGACTTGAGCAGCGAAAAAAACCGCTGCGTGGGAGCGCCTTACTGCGGCAAAGATCGAAAGCTAGAGAGCCAGCTCGTGGCTGTCACCGAATGCAGGAGCAACGAAAGAAAAAAGCTAAAGGATAACGTGTCGAGGGGGCCCACGAACACGCACGTGAAAGAGTCAATTACGCTTCATGCGTGAGTGCAAGTGTCTCCACCCTCCCAGCAGTCCGTTTCTACTGCAAATCAAAAGGCCAACAGGTAGTGTGCAGAAAAGTTTGCCTAATAGATTCACACTTAAGTGAACATATCCCCTGCCTTGATGCAATGCGTTAACAAAGAATTACTATTATACGTGACAGGAAAGCTTAATATTAAGTAGAACTAATACCTATGTTATTAAGTGCGTCTTAATAGTGTGAGAATGTACTAAACAAACAAACAAAAAAAATGAAATAAGTATCATCAAAAATAGAAAGAAAACTACTCTGAGTTTGAGAAAAAAAACCAACAATAACCCAAATAATCTTCAAAAAAAAAGGGCAATTGGAAAAGTAACGAAGAATCTAACCCAACCAACCAACAAAAACGCCCAAAATCGTTGGAACTTTTTTTTGAACAATATTTCACAATTATTTTGTGCTTTCTTTGCCCACCTTTATTGATGTAGTTCTGGTTTGGCTACAAAAATTGATGAGTTCTGGCTCTGTGAGCAGTTTGATAAGCTTGACAACCGGTTGCTTAAATGTAGATGTGGCCGTTCCGATGGTAACAACTTGCACCATACCGTCAGTGCTAGAGTGTGTCTCAGTGATCAGACTAAGTCACCACTGAGTTGAAGGAGAAAGCTCATCCGAGAGGAGCACTACATCCCCTTTCTGCAAATTGGGCTGTGGGTTTAGCCATTCATTGTATCTCTGCATGTGATGGAGAACTTCCTTCCTCCAGCGTGACCAGAAAGAGTCCCAGAGGTTGCCCAGTAACTTACAATCGTCCTTGAGCCAGACTGGCTGCTGTGCCTCATCATACGGCTTCAGAGCGGATAGCATGATGAGCTTGTCAGAAAATGCACCAGAGTAAGAGCAACAGCCTCATTTCGCACAGCGGCCTTGAATTAAGACAGGCCTTAATTTTGGCTGCCAGAGTTGATAGCTCCTTGAAGGTGAAAGTGAGCTCATCGATGACTTGACGAAAGTGGTGTTTGAAGCTGTGCACCGCAGCTTCCCAGAGAGCGCTGAAATGCGGGGTGCGTGGTGGTATAAACGACCAGTACCTTGAGATGCCAACGTCGATGTCACGCTATCCATAAAGAGCCATGACTTGTTGAACAGCGCTTGAAGCTCTTTGGCAGCTCTTTTTACCGTCGTGGCGTTATCACTGTAAAGCTCCTCACAAATTTCTCGGCGAGCGCAGAGCTGAGTGTAAGCTGCAAGAAAAGGATTCGTGAAAAAATCAAAAACGATTTCAACACGTATGGTTCGTGTGACAAGGCATATAAGAATAGCGATAAAGCCTTAAGTTGATCACGTGCGTTGGCCTCTGGAAAACAGCACCAATATAGGGCCAGCATAGTCCACACTGGAAATAGTGAGAGGACGAGACGGTGTAGTTTTTTCAGCTGGTAAGGAAGCCATCTGCTGTACTTTCATCATATAAGAGCATCTTCCGTTAAATCTGGTGCATTGGACGCACCAATTGTATACTTCTGTAGCAACAGCAGATCCTCGAGTTATGCAGAGCGAGCGGTAGATGTGCAATAGCATGAGTTGTACTTTGCCATGAAGCGTCAACTTATGAATCTCTTCGACCAGTCATTTTATAAAAATGCAACTACCAGAAAGCACTATTGGGTGTTATTTATCATACGGAATCGGTGAATAATGCAACCGTCTTCCTACTCTAATTAATCTTTTCTCACAGATAAGGGGGCTGAGACGAGATATTGAACTCCGCTTTGAGAGTGGTCTGTGAGCAAGTTTCACTAAGGTTCCTCCTTATAATGTTGCCATTAGATGGCTCTGAAGCAAGAAATTTGCGATAGTGCCCATTCCTAATCCAAAGGAGCAGCACTTCTCAGACGTTTGTCAGCGGTTGTATTCATCCGACAGCAAGAAAAATAGGCCAGTATACGTATAATCTTGCTAGATTAAAAGTGCTTCTGCAACGTAGGCATGCAGTTGGAGGTTGCTGCTGGTGCTTCATCCTTTGTACTCTCTTTCAGAGCAACGAGAGCATGCGTCGCCTCATCATCTTGAACATTGGAGAGTTTAGAAGAAGGCCAGTCTGACTCTACGTCCGATAGCCAAGCGGGCCCATGCCACCGAAGTTAATGACCAGCAAGCTCAGCAACTTTTAGACTATAAATTGTACAATCTGCTGCGTTGTTGACAGATCCTATTTACCTCCACGTATCCAATGAAAGCCGCGTCGTGATCTCGCTGGTGTGATTGGCGATAAACGTTTGGCACTTGAACGGGTGACCTTTTAACCAAACCAACACAACTCGTGAATCCAATCAACAGTGAATTGTCATCGGTTTCCATAGCGATGTCTCTAAAATATGTGATGCCAGGCAAGAAGCAGCGTTGCAGCACAGAGTTTAAGCCTAGGCAGCGACTGAACCTTTGTAGAAGCAAGTTTGGTTTTCACTAAAAGCAGTACAGGGGTGCGGCCAGATGGGACCGCGTGAGCAGCAGCAGCATAAGCTTTTTAAGACGCGTGCATGAACACGTGTAGCTGCGAATCATCTACCTCTTAAGTGATAAGCGACCTTGAATGTCGTATAAGTAAAATGCCTGGAAGGTCTGCTCGGAACTGCAACCTACGAGCTTGCTGAGACTGTGGTATGGGGTCATCGCAGCTCACCACATTGATCCACACATCTTGTAGGATGATCTTTGCAACGACGATCAATGGAGCCAGCTAACCTAGAGAATCGAACAAACGTGCAATTTAAGACAAAATAGAGTGTTTTGTCACCTGGCTCGGTTGATTCATTTCTGTTGCCGAAAACGTAGAAGTCTCTTCTAGATAGAGCCATATAAGACCGAGAGTAAATATTTCTTCTTGGCTGCCCATTTTTTAAGGGCTATTCCCGCAGTTTCTAGCAGTGTGATTAGTTGCTGACGTCAATGAAGCCCTTCCTCGATCATGTCTGCTCCAACGAATAGATCGTCAACACAAAGTGTGTTATTGAATACTGTTGCTGCATCTGGATAGTCAGTAGCTTCGTTGATGGCAATCTGCTTCATCACACGAAGAGCAAGGTATGGAGCCGATGCAGTGCCATACCTAACAGTGGTGCATCTGTAGTTCTTTGTTGGTTGATTGCTACTTCCTCGCCAGAGGATTTTCTGCCAGTCAGCGTCGTCTCAATGAATTAGTACTTGCCTAAACATCTTAATGATATCAGTAGTAAAAACGATTTTAAATCGTCTCCAAGGGTTCAGAACTATTGCGATATTGGTCTGCAACTTAGGATTAGGCACGAGCATGTCATTAAGCGAGATTCCATTGTTAGATTTTTGCGACGCGTTGAAGACTACGTTGATCTTTTCAATATGGTCGGGGCTTACTACTACGTGATGAGGCATATAGAAACTGGGTCTGTTGATTTGCGATATAAGTACAGGCTTCATGTGCTGCAGTTCAATATACTCGCACATTAAGGCTCTGTAGCTCTCTGCAAGTTGAAAATTGCGTTGCAGCCGCTGCTTGAAGTAAGCCAGACAAGCTGCAGCAATATCACGTGAGCTAGCAAAATTGGGCTGCTTAGCAAAATGAAATCGAACCATTGGTTTATTAACCGGCCACTTTCGTTGCAGGAGTATGTTTTGATGAAGTAGTTTTCACATTTTTCGTCGTCAGGGTTCAACAAGGGCTTACGTGGGAGTTACTCGATCTTCCAAAATCGAGTGAGTAATTGTGGAGTTAAAGCTCTGTGTGCGTGTGAAACGCGCGAACTTCATTTGATGGGACTTGAGAGTACGAGGCTGAAATAGCTCCAGTAAGTAGCTATCCAAAAACTGACTGCTAAGCTTGTGGAGAGCCTACTACACCTTAATTGGTCCTTCCAAAATTAAAGCAGGGTAAACGCAGCTCTTAAAAAACAATCTACTTTGGCTGGATCAGTAAAGTTTAGATCTGCGAGCTCTAAGCTCTGAAGATGTTGCCAGTGACCTTGTATGAGTTCTTGATTTGGTATGGACCGCATCAGTTCGTTAAGAACTAATGCCAAAAAACTTATCACAAAAGTTTTTTATCGCCTTTAAAAATCCGTGAGCAATAGTAATACATTTTGACGATTTTTCTACACCAACGCTAACAACTCATAAGGAAGTTCTCTCTACATCGAGCTTAAGGTAGTGCACCGTGTGCTGTGAAATGAGACATTTCTTGGAACCAGAATCAATCAAAGCACGAACTATGAGAGATTTACTGGAAGAATTAGCAATAACAATACGAATAGTGGCTAGAAGAACTGTGGGCCCAACTAGAATACTATGCAAAACTACTGATTTCATTGGCAGAACTAACGGCAGCACCAGTGGCCTGCGCTGCGTTATCAATGGGCTTAAGAGTACCACGATTGTTAGACGTATTACTCTGCGAACTATCGTCAAGATAAAGCTTAGTATGATGTGTTGAATGGCACTTAAAACACCGATGATTCGAAGTGCATTTGTCTACGAAATGACTTTTCCTCAAGCAATTAAGACAAAGTTTAGCCTTTACACAAAATTATAAGCGTTCACTGGGTAAATATAATATTAACTGACTGCAACACTGAAGCCAATGAGTACCTTTGCAAAGGTCACACAAGGGACCGGACGACGAGTTCGTTGATTCGACTGTCTGTGCGATATTAGCAGCTACACGATTAGACGAACGTGAAGCCATATTTTTTTCTTGCTTGTCATGCGACTTAAAAGTATTGGTTTTAGCACGTGCTTGTTCAAGTCTCTGAATGCGCTTTTCCAAAAATTGTAACAAGGCGTCATATGTTGAAAATCCATCGATCGCACCCTGAGAAATTTCTCACACCTCTCGAGAAGCTATATTAAGTTTTCTTACAATGCTATGTACGATCCAATCGTCGTAGTGATCAACCAGGCAATTTAGATCTCGAAGCGCTCAAACAGCCAACTCTGTTTCATTAATTATTTCGTTTAAATCTTGAACACAATGAGCTTTGACCGACGGTAACTGTATCATGTTTTCCAACATGTTAAAGAGATGAATTCGCGGATTATCGTACCGCCAAATAAATTTTTCCCACGCCACTTCAAAATTTGTCTCAATAACATCAAGACCTTTAAATCGTTGCGCAGCTTGACCTTGAACTGCGTTAAGCAAATGTTTCAATTTCTTAACACGTGGAATATCGGCTTTATTTTTTATTAATGATCAAAAACGCTGCTTAAAACTTCCCCATTCTCCTTGTTGACCAGAGAAAGTGGGCAGTAATATGCTTGGGAGCGTTAAACGTGAACCGCTTAAGATAGTCTTGTATACAGAAAAATGTGCTTTTAAAATATCTTTCATCATGAAACGACTTGAAGCGAAACAAACCCAAAAATAAAATTTGAGAACGAGAACAGAGATTCAAAACAGGGCAAAAGAAGAGAGACGTATTAGGCACTCTGAATTATATTCATAAACGATACCATAAGTATGTAATTTTTAAGCTTACCGTCCCTTTTACCTCTCCCCGTAGCCACTCAGTCTAGTCCAAAACGCTGAAGACCACGTGGGCTTGTAGATGTGAGCTAAGCGGGGCAATGAAGAAGCGGCAAACAGGACGAGGGCAGCTAGCCAATGTTACGAAGATCCCCAAAAAACGGAATCGAAGATAGCTTTCGTTCTGTGCTCCTAGTTGTCTCTCTCTTTCTCACTCTCTTTAATAATAAGCTTAAAAATGTTGTACTCAATGACGTAATATCTGATGATGGTCTTGAAAAACGGCCTCTTCCAGCAAGGAATTTGTTTTTCTCGGAAACAGGACATCCAAGTGCTCTGCTACCAAATGTTTTTTTTTCTTCTGTTGGGCTTTTTTCGTTACTCGCACAAATCTAAGAGCCACGAATGAAAAAACCCAAGGATAAATTTCGAGTCATTTAATGTTGGCTTAATAAATAAATGACACTTTTTGTAAAATAAATCATTTGTCTTTCCTCCGAGAATAATTATCTGCTTAACAATAAACTTGAGAAGAAACCATACTTATATTAGTTTTGTAACTAAGTAAGTATTTATTTACCAAAGAGAAAATATACAAGAAAAAATAATCCAAGAAAAATTCCCTAAAAGAAAAAAAGTAACTATTTGAAAATATCAAAATCAAAATTAAACAAAAGCCAAGTCTAGTACGATACAACGAATAATTGCGTCGTTCGTACAGAGGATCAATTGCGACTTGAAAAAAAGAGTGTGTTAAAGCTTTAGACCATAACTCAAAGTAAATTGATACTCTTACGTTACTCCAGTGAAAGGCGAAATTTTCTGCTGAACTGTTTTTGAGGACACGTCTTCAGCGCCAAGAAACAACAAAATGGCAACACCAAAATTGTTGCTAATTAGACTTGAGCAGCGAAAAAAGAGCCGCTGCGCGGGAGCGCCGTACTGCTGCAAAGGTTAACAGCTAGAGAACCACCTCGCGGCTGTCACCAAATGCAGGAGCAACGAAAGAAAAAAGCTAAAGGATTACGCGTAGAGGGGGCCCCCAAACACGCACGTAAAAGAGTCAATTACGCTTAATGCGTGAGTGCGAGTGTCCCCACCGTCCCAGCAGTCCATTTCTACCGAAAATCAAAAGGCCAGCAGCCATTGTGCAGAAAAGTTTGCCTTATACATTTACTCTTAAGTGAACAGTTATTAAAATTCAACTTGTTTTCGTATTTTCTATTATTTGAGACACATTTGCATTTTTATATACAGGATGCAATGCTGATAAAATAGCCCATCTGAAGCATCGGTTGTCCATGTTAATAATATTTACACAAGCATTTTTTTTAAATGTAGTCTGGTGAGGCTATAAATAAGCTATCTCGCATTGGATTTAATTTGTTGATGTTGATGACTAAAGTTAATATTAAAGGTAAAAACTAACCAGAACTGGCATTTCCAAAATCATCTATACTTTGCTCAATTAGTTGCTGCACATTCTTACCAAACCAATTGTCTTAATTAGTTGTTTGATAAACGGATCGTGACTCTATGTTAAGGAATTTAATATCAGTACTTTTAATATTGTCTTAGACTGTAACGTATTTAGATGACAACTCTATGTTAAGTTCTAGTGCCTTGTGTTTGCTAAAAGATTGTTGTATTTGGGTAGAAAACTGATTCCTTGCGTCTTAAAAAAATTACTTAAATCTGAATGTTTTAAGTTAATAATCCAGACCATCAGGATTCTTCTTTCGAAAGCACTATTAACATTTTCAAGATTTACTGTTTTATTGTTGTCAGCAATTAGAATTAATAGTTAACGGTATTACTGCTGCTATAGATACCCTTGCAGCTATACCTTTACCTTGAATGTATTTTGTGTAGTTATTTTTTAATTTGCTGGTTGACGCGATTTCTATATCATTTTCCAGTTCAAACACTTTAGGTTTATATTAAGTTCAAAAACTCGATTGGAGCTCTTTTCTATGTAAGTATAGGAACTAGATCTGACATGAGCTTTAGTTATTTAAGTAGATTTCAAAATATTTATAATAAAACACATTTTAAAAATGTTTTGAAAATTTTTAAGTATTTATTTTTAACAAAGGAGTTACAATTAGTTTATAAGAAGAGTAATAATTATATTATTGATTGCTTTATCGATGCTGATTGGGCTAGTAATATAATTGATCAAAAATCAACGACAGACTATGAAATAAGAATGTACGGAATTATAATTTATTGGAAATCCAGAAAACAAAATAGTGTTACAAAATCATGAACAGCAGCTGAGTTTGTAGCTTTGTTAGAGTGTATGAGTAAATTAAAAGTTATAAAAGATTTATTGCTTGATTTAAAAATTTAAGTTTGCAATTCAGTTAAGATGTAAAAAGATTATTCAGGTGTGATAAGTATAGCTAGATTTGGCAACTTTCCGAAAAAATCGTAATACATTGAAACTCACTGTCACTTTGTAAACGATAGTTATGCGGAACATAAGATCGATGTTGTAAAAGTTGATTCTGAAGAAAATATAGCAGATTTTCTTACCAAAGCTTTCGGGAGAAATAAGTTTGAAAGATTTAGAAATGTATTGAATGTGAAGAAGTTTAAGATATTAGAATTAAGATTGTAATATAAATTTAAGGAGGCGTATTGGAATATAAGTAAATTTATATAAGATATGTAAGTAGTGACATCTGTTATGTGGCATAAGCACTGAAAGTGCAGGAAGATGTATTCGTGAGCTTTGTAGTTTGTAAGGTGATACAGTAGAAACGGATAGAACATGATCGCTGCCACGCATGAATGCTACCGTATGGTCTCACGGTGCAGTGAGACGAAGACTTGTAATCTTACTTAATTTTTTTTTTGTTATTTAATATACTTTCTTAAGTGTTTATAAGTGTGATGTTATTTTTTTACTACCTCACAGTATATTTATTTCACAACTTTATTCGTTTGGTTATGTTTATGTTATTTAAGTGTTAGAATTTATTACAGTAAAAATGTTTGTCTATTTTCTCGGCAAAGTTCTAAGCTAACATTGAGGTATAACTGTAAAACGTATGTTTATTTTTCTTATTAGTTAATTAATAGTACTATTTAATACAAAAACTAATATTATGTGAAAAACATTAAATGCTTACGGATTGTTTATCAAGTTGAGCTTGCCAGTATACGTAGAGATATACAATGAAAAAAAAAAAAGAATCCTATCTTCATCTATGTGAGGTATTAAGGTTTTAGTATTTTAAGTTCAACCCTTTGTTACTAATTTTATATTTATTGCAAGTTATAAAAATTACTAAGACTGAGAAAAATTGGTTGCTGCTTAAAATAGAAGGTGATAGGAATGCACTTTTATATCTATAGATATTTACAGCTTCAAAACTTTAATTTTTTTTTTTCGCTGGAAATAATTGTGGTTAGTAATCATCTTTGCGGAAAACGTACGTTTTTTTTTTTTTTTTTTTTTTTTTCGCTGGAAATCACAAATTGCAGCGCAGAATGCAAGTAATGAGAGGCCGATGATTTTTCTTTTTTTCAATAATTCAGAGATCACGCTCCTTTCGAAACAATACCAGCGCAGCTCGGCCATTACTCTTTCGGTCCAGGATCCGCTTGTTCTACGGGAGAAACGCGTGCGAGCACGTACTTTTTCTCCCCCCCCTCCAACATGTAGACAAATAGCCAAAGTAGCGTGCGCAGTGCAAGCAAAGGAGAAGTGAGGGTTAATGATGACGCGTACGGCATATATACGCATGGGCCTCGTTAATACCAGCGTCACGCGTGCACGGGCCCCCTCCCATTCGTATTCCAATAAAGACAATTACGCTAATAGCGCGACATAACTTACGACGCTAATAATCGGTCGCGAAAGCTGTGAGCTCGTTACACACGCGCGTGTGCTGGACAGAGAGGTGTGTAATACGTGCGACGCGCGATGACATCTATCTTTTCGAGCGCAGAGAGGCTGGGATTTTTTTTTCTTCTTTTTCTCGCTTTCGCCGGTGCTATGGCTTCTTTTATCATCGTATAGCGCGTCGCGCTCAATTTGTCAGCCAGGCTCTCGTTCTCAATGATCTATCTTTCTCGCGCCGGAGGATTAACCTCTTTGTCGTTCGAGCACGGCCAAAGGGGTTTTCAGGCTAGCTTGTTCGCAGCTGTGTAATTTCGAGCTATTACATTTATATATGTGGCACCATGTTACGTTTAGGTGATTTTTTATGTGCGTCCAATTTTGTATTTTGTATGGGATACGAACGTGAGATCAGTAGAAACAGACGGGACGCGTCAGACGTGTGAAATGAATGAAAGGGTGGATTTTTAGTGGTGTCCTGTAGTCTATGCAAAGCGTGTCATTTCAATGTGCAGGGTATATTTGGAGGTGGACACGAACATTCCATTGATTTTCAAACGCTTTGAAAAATAATTATTTTGCACAGTCGATAATAGAGTATTTTTGCCCAAAGATTTAAAAAATATATCGCAGAGAACAGCGTTTTTAAAAAAGAATTACCATACACAGTTCTACTTGTTTAGAAATGTGAAATGTGCTTTTATCAAGATTATAATGAATGACTGATATATAGATAGGCATATTGGGCAGTGTTTATTTTAAAAATGATGACATCCTATTTTATATAAATTATGATACATCTTTGATTTGGCCATTATAATATATATTTATCAACGCGTGTGCGATACGATAAAACATTTTATAAGTGAGTCTGCAAATTGCAATTTTATAACATAAACTTAATAAATAAAAATTACATCCATCTGTCTTATTGCCGATTTGTTTCGTCACAATTAAATTGATCGATCTTTAAAAGTCGTATTGGATTCGTACTCGCGCTGTTGAATCCTTACGATCTCCGACTGTCGTAAACTTCAATCGCCGAATCGTCATCGAGCAGAGCAATCGGGGCGGCGCGCGCACGCAAAATTAATGCGCCGGACGTCGATTCGCTCCACCTTTTCATCGCCCCGAGCGATCCGCCTTTGTACCTGTCCGATCCACGAAACGATCGCCTCCGATACCTGAATAAGCGGTACGCGTGTATGTATGGCTTCATTTTTAATATTTACGACATCTTTAGCCGCTTTTACGAGCGAAACGAAGGACCGTCTCGGTTCACACGCTCGAAAGTATATCATTTTCATTTTACGGCTCAATATATCGAGCTCGTGTGCATGCGTAAAGTCACTCTGGGAATTATTAACCCATTTGGAAGAAAGAGGAAAAAGAAAAACAAAAAAACAAAAATTGTACAAAAAAAGAAGCCATAGGTCCATACATTTACCCTTGCGATCAGCGTGCGACGCGCGAAATTATACCGTTTGCACTTATTAAAATACGTCAGACGGGGACAGTGCAACGAGAAACGGACACAGGCAACTTTATACGGCCCGAGAGGAGAAAAGAGGAAGATCTAAAAGTTGACAAGCTCGAATTCCAGCGAATGCTCTCCCAGTGGCGGCGACCCCTCTTTTCCGTCTTTAAAGTCCTAATTAAAATACCTGCGAGCGAGCAAGTATAACTCTGTCCGAAAGTCCTCGGCGCTCGCGGTGCACTTAAAAAGTGCCGTTCCGCACTTCTTCTTCAAAGTGGCTGCCTGTCACAGACGGACGCGCCGAGAGAAACTTCGGGCGTGGATTTCCTCTCTCGTTTCTTATACCTTTTTTTTTTTTTTTTTTTTTTTTTCTTTTTTTTTCTGTGCGCGTATACGACAGCTCAATTGCCGCCGATTTTTTATGACGCCAATCGAAGAGGGGACTTAAACTCTCGTTAAAGCGTACAATGTGCGAAGGGAAGATGGGAGAAAGTGAGGGCTGGGGGAGAGAAAGATGTGCCTCCTCCGCCTCCTCGTAACTTCCCTCCTCGGTTTTTGGCTCGCCAGAGGAGGTGTGGTGCAAGTACCGTTACTCGTAATAGGACTGCTTTTGTTTCGCAAGCGATAACTTTATACGTCTTTTGTTTGAAAAGGTTTTTTTTTTTTTTTTTTTTTTTTTTTTTTTTTTTTT
>NW_019379975.1:161741-187405 GCF_000648655.2 Copidosoma floridanum
GCTATCAAAGTATTACGACTAATGTTATTCTTATTGCCTAGATAAAGTATGCTACTTGAAACACAGTTTTGAATTATGAAATAGTTTAATTGACCTTACAAATAATGAATACATTTTTAAAGTAATAAATAAAAAACAAAAAAAATTTAATTAGTAAAAATATGGTTATGCAGATAGAATTAAATAAGGTTTGATGCATAAAATACCAACCGGTTTTTTTTAAACTGAAGCTTTTTTTTGAAATAGAATCATGCTGTTAACTACTGTAATAAGTAAATCATTTAAAGAATTAATAAATTATGAAAATAAACATGTACAATAGAGTTGCAGAATGTATGAATAATTTTCAAGGGCACTTACTTTGAATCGGATAAAAAAGTTACGCTTAAATGTCACAAAATCATATGAATATAATAATTTATTAAATTAATAACAAATCAGTATGTAAAATTATTATATATGCTTGGAGGACCCGTTGTGCTCCCTGACTCGTCTGGCATTGAAATGAGTTCCGCAGGTTGAGGTACTTCCTCATATAGAGCTATCCCCTTACCAGAATCTTACCCCACTCCAACATTTCCCACCTCCAATGGCTGTTGCTCTTTATCCTCTTTTGGCAGTAAAATTTGTAGGAATGCTTCATCCTCCTCATCTATTGTAAGTTTTAGCCCCAAGGCAGTGTATCTGTTGAGTTTGGCAGCAGATGGCGCTTATTATCTTTCTGACTAAAAGCTTTTTTTTTGTTCTTCAGTGTCAACGTTATGGTGCTTAGAACGTATAAGATTTTTCACACACGTAATTTCAGATTTGTTCAGTAAACAATCTCCATAGTCTTCAAAACTTATTTTTGTTTTGACAACAAATGTTTTCACACCTTTTATTTTTTTAATCAACTTATCGTCTTGCGCACGAATACGATACATTTTACTACGAAGACCGATAAATTCAAGCATAAATTTGCTACAAAACTCATCCTTCATGAGCCCAACTACTTTCTTATTTCTTTGAGGTAAGTTTAAACGATTTTTGTCTGCATAATCTGATGTATTGAACTTATCGATATTTTTATACATAATTTTATAAATGTCTTTATCTTGAATTTCATAAATCAAACTATTAGTGTCTGTATATAATAACTTGCACCCACCTGCAAAACGCTGCTTCATATACGAATAATGAAATTCATATATCAGTGTTCTCGATATATCAAGTACACTGAGTCCAACGTGAATAGGCTTTCTAATTATGACATCTGTTCGTGCGAGTTGTATAGCTGCAAGATTTTCAGCAAATATTGTGTGGCTGTGAAAGTTTGGTTTAGCAATAAGGATCTTTGCACTGTAGCGCCTGTACTATTTATTAGCAAGCTCCACATTAACTCTTTACTGCTCGTTTTTAAATGTCTGGCCATAAATCACGTTTATCAATAGCTTGAAGAAAAGTTTTTCAATCTTATTTATAGCATTCTTGTTCTTTGCAGTATTCAAATCGACGTTAAGCTTTCACCAAGCACTTTGATTGAATTTTAATGCTGTATGTATTTTACGTAAGATTAATCCATGTTGCAAAGATTGCTTTAAAGCTCGATAGTGTATAATATAACGCTTCTTATCATATAACGTAGTCATCAGTTTTTTTTGCTTCGTACCAGGTAATGACATATGTTCAGGACATAAAAGTGAGTCTTAGTGATCACCATGTAAGCTTCAAAGATACTTCAAGTCAACTTCCAAAATATATACATAAAAACACCATATACATAAGCGATGAGTATAGACTTTGGTGCCCGAAGCTGCCTTCTATTTGCTTACTCTGCTGCTGCTGGTTATGTGCTTAGCTTTGACTCCAAGTGAAGAATGACTGCTCTTCTGCTCGACCACACTTTATGTCCGCTCTTGCTGGAGTGGGAAAGCTGTAAACAGCTGCGCAAGCATACTAAACTTTGTCGACTCTGCTGATGCTGCTTTTCTTCAGGTAGGTTCATCCAGTAGCTCCACTGAACGAAGAATGACTGCTCTTCTGCTTCATCACACTTAATATTCGCTCTTACTTGAGTGGGAAAGCCATGGAATGCTGCTGCTGCTGCTACCGATGTGCTCTGCTTCGACTTCAAGCGAAGAATAATCGCTCTGATAATCAACGTCACCTTGTGTTTCCTCTAGCTAGAGTGGGGAAAACGTGTGCACGTATATGTGAGTAGGAAAGTCGCGGGTTTTCCAAAATTTTTAAAAAAGGAGGCTGCTAGTCGCAGAGAGTTCATTCGTTGGCAACAGAAAGGGTCACTAGGGTGAAGAGCAGCTTAAACACCAAACGACAAGGAAGTTTTAAAGGAAGATGGACTACGTTATCGACCTGCAAGGCTTCAGGAGGTCCTCCAACATCTTCATCCTGAAAGAGGCATCAATCATAGCAGTTCAAGAAGATGATGTACCTACAGTTCGCTACTTTTTAACGCCTTGCAAGTGGTCAACGCTGTCGTTTAATTAACGTGGGACCAATCATTGGTTGGAATCCCATAATCATGGGATTCCCTGAAACTCTGTCTACATGTCTTATAGCAAACTTTCTCATACTCTACGATTCTCTTTGAAAAACGCTAGGAAAATTTTTGTGAAACGCTTCAAAAAAATTGGCTTCAAGAAATTTCAAATGACAAGTAAGTATGAGTAAATGTTCAATCATTTATAGTTTCTTATAATATAATAGAAACACAGTATACTTACTGTAGAGCTATATACAACAAAGATGATGTGGGATGTCCTTCGCTTAAAAGTCTAGACAATATGAACGTCTTTTGCAATAATCATTCTTTTACAAGGAGTCTAGTTTGCGGAAAAAAGAATAGTATTATTTCAAAAAACTGGCTTGATAATTTTAAATTATTACCATCATCAGCATCATTAATACTTAAGGGCGAAGACACAGCTAATGTTTAATAATAACTTGAGTTGATGTATATTTTAAAAATAAACTCAATAATAGGAAGAGAAGGTACGAGAGAAAAAAAAATAAGAGGCTGTTTCTCACGAGTAGGGGTGACGGCTGAAGGCCCTACTACTTCTCTTCCTATTACTATTAACATTCATACGTTTTCTGTAACAAAAAAAACTCAAGTTTTCTAGGATTTTAAAAAACGGCAGAATAAGTAAAACAACTGTTTTTATTCATATACAAAGATTTATGCTACTGATGGTAAGGTTAAAGGTGAGAATATTCACTTTAAAATGTACATCTTTATTTCACTTACCCGTACATACTATTTACTTCTCATCATCTTAACGGTCTAGTTCAAAATAGGTAAATACATACACGTGCAGTATACATGGGTATGCAACGACATCTTGCAACTCTATCTTGCACCGACAGCATGGACGCACGGACCTCCTCACACTTGCCACATGTTTTCTCTGTGCTCTTAATGAGATAATATGTTAAGAGAATAGAAGTATATGCAGTTGAAGAGAATTTCAATTAAATTATTGAAAATAAAAAGAAGTTGTTGAGGCTCTAACCAACGCCTCCACTCGTGAAAAACAACTTCTCATTGTTTTTTTTTCCCTACCTTCTTTTTCACATCATTTATTAACATTCAAAAGTATACAAAGAAATGTATAAAAAAATATTTACGTGTAGTAAAATCAGTATCCATAAACACTTTACAAAATTAACATGCATCATTTGAAAGTTATTCTTGCTGAAATTATTACACTTAAGATTACTAGAACTTTAAAAAATCACTTTACTTTCTAAGAACTTTTTTTATTTTACTAGGATATTTATACAAAGAAAAATAAGTAGTAAGGGGTCTATCCATTGCCTTGACTTGTCAAAAACAACCATTTATTCTTCTTCTCCTTAATTTTTTTCCTTACGCTCCTACAATATCATAAAATTATAGGACATATAATACACTAACGGCCCCCCCGTCTTGGCTTCGCCCGAGACTTACAGAATAAACAACCGTAGTGACTTGAATGTAACGTGAAACGTTCTCAGTTAAAGATTTTACATCTTTTCCTGACACTTCTTAGAAGAAAATTGTACTTATTAAAAACATATTTGTTCGGAATGCATACAGTTTATTTGCTCAAGTAAGAAGCTGTAAAAAATGAAAAAAAACATGATCATGCTTAAAAGTACCATGCATTTCTTATGCCATAAAGTAATCGTTGGCCTTAAAAGGCCGTTACTTTGCAGTTTCTCTCATATAATCTATGAACAGCGCTATTTTTTAAAGCTGTGAAAATTCAAAGCTCACAAAAATTGTACAATTAAAAAATTTTTTTTTCTTATCTCACAACTATAAACCAGAGGAACAAAGTCCTGGAGCTTAACCTCTACGTTTTTTATCACAACAAAAGTACAAAGACACATTTACCTATTTAAAATTTTGGAAGATTCAAGAGATTACTATGAGGATTACAGTAAAAACCTGATGTCTTACTTAGTAAATTCTTTCGTCATTTTCTTGATGCCTAAAATTATATTCATAGGATGCATTTTAAGTTTTCCTTCCAATTTGACTTCTTGTGACTTTTGGCATAGTTAAGCCTCTTGTGAGTCCTAAAGGCTAGTTTTTTTCCACTTCACAAAGTTGTAATATATTTGTTGGTAAGGTAGTTTGATGTTTGATGACCCTGAAAAGGACAGATAAAAACCAATTAATTTTACTTGCCCATGAAAGAAAAGTGTCATGGGTAGCCGGAATTCTCAGATGTACGATGAACTACTATGTTCTTGGTGTAGTGCTGATGATTGACTATGATAATCGTTAACTCCATGGGGTATCTTATAACCACTCTTCACTGTCTTTGATTGCTGGTGGCTTCAATTCTACCTTGACGCTACCTAGCAGATCCTACTAAACTAAAGCTCAAAGCTAGCTTACTATAGCAAAACTTTAAGCTTACTTATCGCTGTTGGTATTAACTTCATTAAAAGAGAACCTATGCGAAAACCATTTCGGAATCATCAAGAATTTATTTGCAAAATGTCAGCAAAATTGATTAAGTAGTTTTCGTGGTTAGCGATTACAACGGTTTAAGCGACTGCTTTATATATCAGTAAGATTGCATGATTGTAAAAAGCTGTTACATTTTTTATTTACTTATGAAAAAAATTCTTTACAACTTGAAACTTGATAAAAAAATATGAAAAGTCATACAAACATCTTACTAAAAAAGGATAAAAGTTTAATCTGTTCACTTAGAATATTGTCAAATCTTCTAACAGCTTCCATGTGCGATGAGTACGATTAGTATACTTCTTTTTCTTCTCTTCTTCTCCTTCTATTTTTTCCTCCTTTTTATTTTTCTCCTTACTCTTTTTAACTTTCATCTTATTTTCTTTCTCCTTTTTTTTTGTCTCCCTTTTCTTTTTCTCCATCTTCCTTTTTATCTTCCTTTTATTTTTTTAGTGGTGTAGGAATCGGACTAGGAAGAGTGGGTTGAGAAGAAGCTGACCTAGAGGTTCTGTTGATAATAAATACAGAAAAATATAATATGATTAACCACTAATTACTTCTCATACTCAATAACGAACATTCTTATCAGTAGAAACATATGCAGTGAGAGTAGCGTGGTAACAGAAAAACTAGCCTCATCGTAATCTTCGAGAACAGTAGCAATAACAGAGAGCAACATAATAGTTGACCGCAGCAGAACGTCAGCATTAGCGAGAGCCAGCATCGCCGTCGTCAAGAGCCAAGCGAACAACGTCGTTGAGATCATCAAGAGCCAAACAAACTAAACCATTAAGAGGGTTGTTTACATTTATGCAGCATAAAACTTATGCAGCAGTTGTAGAAATGTAAACCACAGTGACACGATGACGAATACTAACATATGAAATGCCGATGAGGATGTAGACGCAATCGCATGCGATGCGGCGGCCTCGAGGATAAACGGCCCGCAACGACCTTGCACTTAGCTGCTTGCTAAGCACTGGCAGCAACATAGCTGTCAGCTGGGCTCATCTGCTACAGATGCTGCATTAATAACGGTGGCAAAAAAGTAAGCTATTTCTGAGATCTATACTACTAATAGTATCGGATTTCTAGTTTACCGTTAGTAGCGTGCATCTCTACACGTAAACAAGTCTTTACATACATTTTTCAAGAATTAAAAATTTTGAAACAGTATGGTGAGTTCTGTTATTTAATTTAGTTAAATGTATAACTTTTTTTACTCACTTCCTTACCAATACAACAGCAACATCCAGCAAGAGCCTAGCGAACAACGTCGTCAAAAATTATTAGCTAAAAATTTTGTTTTTAATTGTAGCTTCAATTATAGCTATGAGGACCTAGATTTACAGCTATAATTAACTAAAATGTACCTGTAAATGTAGCTTATCATTAGCTGTAAAATGTAGGTGCTCATAACTATAAATTTTGTGCGAAAAGAAACTTCGATGAAGATCTGAGGATCCGCAAGGAAATCATCCTGTACGAAAAACTTTTCTGGTATGCGAAGGGTGGTGCCGTAAAGAAATTCTGCCAGGGATGCTCTGGTGTCGCTACGCATGGCAGTGCGCAAGCACAAAAGAACGATTGGAAGCTGTTTCACCCAGTTAGGGTTGTCGTGGCACATTAGAGCGGCTTTCATGCTTCGGTGTCAGCGTTCTATGATGCCGTTAGCAGCGGGGTGATAGGATACAGTCCTTTTCCTTTGACAGCCGATGAAACTTAAGTAGGCATTAAACAGTTTTGACTCAAATTGGGAACCCTGAACTGTGGTTAGATAGCGGGGGCTCCTAAAACGCGCGACCCAGTGGTCTTGAAAGACCCTGAGAACGGTTTCGGAACTAATGTCATGGAGAGGGATCGCCTTGGCCCAACGGAAGAAACGGTCCATTACTGTCAGCAAGTACAAATAACCTTCGCAAGTTTTTAGTGGGCCAACTATGTTCATGTGCACGTGCCTGAACCTATCATCTGGCGCGATGAACTGGGATGGCTCGTTCTTGACATGCCGGGATATTTTGGACTTTTGACAGTTTAGACAGCTGACGCACCAGTTTTTCACGTCTCGGTGAAGGATAGGCCAAACGTACTTTTGTCTGATCAGTTGATCAGTGACTTTGGGGCCTGGGTGAGATGATAAATGGATCCGGTCGAAAACCAGTCTGCGTAATGACTTGGGAATAAAAAAGCGAAGCAATTTACCCGTGACGTCGCAGATTACTCTGGTCTGGTTGTGACCTCGTTTAATCGGCTTTAGAATCAGCAAGTGGTTTGAAGATTTGAGAAGCTCAGAGAGCTCTGGGTCGTTAGCTTGTTGCTTGGCTACTTCAATGAGGTCTGGGTCAGAAGGAAGCCGAATGATGTTTACTCGTGAAAGGGTGTCTGTAACCACGTTCTCGGAGCTGGATAGATGTTTGATGTGCGTGGTAAACTGAGAAAGAAAGCTGAGTTGACAAAGCTGGCGAGGGGATGCTTTTTCGGCTTTTTGTTGGAAAGCAAAAATTAACGGTTTGTGGTCAGTGACGAGTGTAAAATTTCGGCCTTCGAGGAAATACTTAAAATACTTGACGGCATCGTACATACCCGTAAGCTCTTTATCGTAGGCGCTATAGTTGCGTTTCGCAGCGCTGAACTTCGAGGAAAAAAACCCGAGAGGTTTCCAGGAGCCGTTGATGAGCTGTTCGAGCGTGGCGCCCATGGCGAAATCAGACGCATCAGTCACGACGCGAGTTTGAGCATCAGCGGACGGATGGTTTAGTGACGCAACCTGAGCAAGAGTTGTCTTAGTAATGGTGAAAGCTTGCTCTGCTTCAGGGGTCCAAATGGTGGTGGTCTTGTTGTTTTTTTTTGTATTGCGAATATACGCGTAGAGAGGCGACTGAATGGCGGCTGCGTGGGACAAATACCAACGGTAAAAGTTAACCATGCCAAGAAACGTGTGAAGCTCAGCCACAGTGGTCGGTTTGGGGAAGTTCCGAATGGCATCGACTTTGTCTGTACAAGGCTTGAAACCAGATTGACTAATTTGGTGGCCTAGGAACACGATATTTTCAAGACCTCATTCGCATTTAGGCACGTGGATCGGTAACTCGAACTTTTTAAAGCGTGTAAGAACAATGCGAAGATGTTCTTCGTGCTTCACTGGCTACCGAGAGAATACGAGTATGTCGTCAAGATAACCAAAAATGAGATCAAGATCTCCTATTGCTTGATTTATAAACCGTTGGAATGACTGTGCGGCGTTTCGAAGATCAAAAGGCATAAATATATATTTATACAGCCCGAAGGGGGTAGTTACCACGGTCTTAATAACATCCGTTGGAGCAACTGGTATCTGGTAATACGCTTTATAAAAGTCAAGCTTGGGAAAAATTTTGCTGCCTTCAAGAAAGGCTGAAAAATCATGTAAATAGGGTATCGGGTATTTGTCTGGCACTGTACAAGAGTTGAGTTTACGGTAGTCTCCGCAGACCCTCCAAGAGCCATCTNAAAATTTTGCATCAATAATCATAGACCTTATTATCACTGCATTCTTCATTTTTCGTTTCAGCTGCTAGCGAATAAATTCAATAGCCCGTTGATCTTCTTAACAAATAAATCAATAAATCATTTTGTAAAGTAGTCAGTGTACTTATAAATAATTAATTGCTTAGTAGTAACGTTATAAGTACTTTGCGTGATCTCATCGTTAATAAGAGATCTAATCGTTTAAATTATTTTTATGTTTTTAAATCACATGACTTCACTGTAAGCTCAATTCTGGCACTTTATTTTATTGCCTTAACATGCGCATACGCTCTGTACTGATCTTATTTTACGAGATTTATATATTAAGCCATGCGCAGTGCTAAATAAGCCCGTCGTTCAATACAACGTGCTACAGACCAGTTGTGGGATAGATTCTGGTCCATGGCATCTCATACATAGACATTATCAACGTTGTGTATGCCAGCTCTCACGCGTAGTCTAAACAGTCCACTGTGCATGAACAAATGCCTGTCTTTCAAAGCCATTGTCGTAATTTCCAAATTATAGTTTTGTTCATGTAGAAATATAATATGCTTAATAGATAAAGAGCAGCATTTAAGGGTATTCAGTAAATTGACCAGAGTGTTTTCTTTACTAACCTCTCCTTTGTGATAAATTATAGTTAATAACTAATTGTCTAGCTGTTTAAGCCAAAAGTAACAAGATGAGCCCCCAAGGTGGCATTTTGAGGATTCAATAAAGCCCGAATTTCCCGCAGTCCGTTGCAAACTCAGAGAGAAAAACTTTATTTCCTGAGCATAAAAGAGTGTATGAGTGTGTATAATATGAAATTTTACTTTTTTTTAAGTTATGCATTACATTATCTTAAATTTTGATGGAGCTTTCTGAAATGGAAAGACAAATACTGGTTCTCTCATGAGTTTTGAAAATATACAGTTCAAAATATGAACTTACAATAAAATACTCAAATTATACAGAGTTATAGGTTATGTAATGCCGTTTACGACAAAAATCACATTTTTAAACTCAATAATTGCAAAACCATAAAAAGAGTCGCTTTAACCTCTTTGTTTAGGACGCCAATTTTCAAATTTCATATAATTTAATACTTAAGTTATTGGAAAAAGATACATTTCGGATTATGCACACTGACAAACTCTTTTATGCTCTGAAAATGTAATTTTTCTCTCTGAATTCACAACGGATGGCATTGAATTTGGACTTGATTCATTCCTGAAATTGCCAGCTTGGGGGCTCTTTTCTTCATTTTGTGATTAAACAGCCAGATAATTAGTTATGAACTATGATTTCTCACAATTGAGAAGTTGGTGAAGTAGAAAATCCAGCCGATATACTAAATGCTCTTAATTTTGGTATACTGTACGAGTGCAATTTTACTCCACTGCATACCTCTAAAATCACCGTTACTTATGTTAACAACGCTTTTGCCAAGCAGATCACATAGTTCTGCGTACAAATTTTATTGGATGCTAATTTTTTATGGCCTCATTTTAGTTCCCACCAAAAAAGTCAAATTAAATATTTTAACAGGTAGTAGCTAACATACAACATTTACATATACAGATAGAAATAGTTGCTGATTACATTTTTTTTCACCTATTGTACAGTCTTCCCTTCCAGCTTTCTCCTAAGTACTAAAGTGGAGTTTACTCACTCTGTATCTTTTTCTTTCTCTCTTTCTCCCTTTCTCTCTCTCTCCCTTTTAAACACACACACGAACACACACACACACGCATACATATATATAAACATGTATAATAAACGGTACAAATATGTTCTTATCTCGTATAATAATTTAATAGGTCACTTTACAGATCCTTCCATCGTCTTTCCTTAGCCTCACTCTATTCCATCAACGCCCATTCACAATAAAGTTAGCTTTTTCATGTCTGTTATTTTTGTTGAGTAGAATTAATGCTTTCTGCCCTCATCTTACCTCCACCCTAGTTATCATTTTTTAGTCCTTTATCAGCTCTAGCTTAGCTTTACTTTGCATAAGGTTTAATTTGTTCAGTTTGTCTGTGAATAAATTTAGTTAAATTATTTTACCAATCCCTGCCCAGGCCTCCTCAATCATCGCTTGTTTTTATTACACCCTTTGGCTTTCTCTGTGCCACCCCTTATTTCCACGACATCCTTTAGCTCCATTTCATAGTATATTGAATTCACGTACTAACTACATTATAGTATATTCCTTTCTATCTTGATGATCCATTGTTAAATCAACTTGTCTTAAAACAAAAATTAGCATTAATCATTTAAGAAAATTTTTACTAAAATGTGTAGAATCTGAATAGCTCAATAACCTTGTCAGCTAACCTTGCCCCACTTGTGGTTTATTTATACGATTATGTTTCAAGGCAATTAGAAGGTACTACGTGCATTTTTTGATAAAAACGCTTTTTATATCTAGTTATTATTATATTCAAAGTTTTTCTATGATGTACACTTTTAATACTTTATTAGAAATTTCCGATAGACCATGAGGTTTAATTTATATTATTTCTTACTCCCTTAGGTAATATTTTTTCAAATAAAATAAAAAGTAGTAGTCGTTTGCATGTCATTTAGAGAAGTATTTTATTGTTTATCATTAAACCTTACCCTTTAGTCTACATGTTTGGTAGGTTTGCTTAACAATAATTAAAAACTTTTTCTTATGTGGCCAACTATTTGTTTCTTGGTAGCCATGCCTTTCTTCAAGGTGTATCTATGAACACGTGAACGAAACACTTTTCTACTATTTCTTTTCACTAAGTGTTACACTTATGTATAGCTTAATTCTGGTGATCTATTACATTTAAAGTAAACCTCAAGTTCTACAAGTTCATACAAGTAGTAAAAATATACTTAAAGACAAAAAACTAATGACCTTAACTATTAATACTAACTTGAATATAACTCACTACCTCTATACCATAGCAGAAAAGCGTATTATTTCCAAGTTAAAAACCTTACTAATAATTACTTACTACCACATTTATAACGTGGATTTTACATTCCCCAAGGTGACTTACCGTTGGCGAGAAAATATCGTTATTATTCTCTCTCGTACGTCGCTGCTCGACAACACTCTCTCTCTCCGCCTCTTCACTGGACCTGTCTCAAAAGGGGATTCGCGTCTGGGCAAATGAACACAAAGGCTATGTTGACTTTATTTTACAAATTTATTGAAAATAACCACAACCGCTATCTACAATCACTTAACGTAACTTCTCTCGGTCCCGATGCTATGGTGCAGGCCCTCGATCGCCACCACAACGCCAGTGGTGCGCTCAGAGAGCCACGCTCGTCCGCTCACACACACACACTCACACGCCTTTACACCCACTTTCCCTCTCACACTACTCTCGGTCTGGAATCAGGCCCCCTCGGCGTGGTAGCCGGTCCGTACCTACACACCCCCACACTCACACTCAGCGTAACCTATAAGTCCCGGGCGTGGATTGCCGTCGCGACCGGAGACGGTCACAAACACGCCTTACAACTCACAGCGTCCCCACACCGGCTCTCGATCCGTCCCACCCTTACACCACGACTACGCGACTACTCACTCGCTCTGGGTCTCACGCGCCCTTTTCTTCCTCTCTCTCTCTCTCTCTCTCTCTATCTCTCTCTCTCTCTCGTCTATCGCTATAGCCGACGATCTCACCCGCGTCTCTGCGTAACCCACACACTGTACCTTGGCGAATCCCGTGCGTCCTTACAGTAAGGCCAGTCCACCATGAGCGTTGAGGGTCGCAGTCCAGGAAGTCGACGCTGTGTGATACCTGGGCCTCTCTCGCCTGCTGTCCAGTACACCTCTCACCTCAGGCTTGGCTCGGGTCGTCACGGGAGGACGCTTCGTCTCAAGATGGCCGCCGTTCAGGGTCGGATGGGTCGGGATCAGGCTTATTTTTCCGAGTCCTTCTTCCCGCTCACTCTCTCACTCGCTCTCTCTCTCTCTCTCTCTCTCTCTCTTACTTTATACTCGCTGTACACTCGGCTCTCTTGCTCCACGTACTCTCTCTAACCTCCGTGCTCGGTGGTCTCACACCTACTGAGCTCATCAGTCGCGTCCGTCCCCAACTGGTCGCTCGGTAGGTCAACTGACTATCTTTTGACCTACCTACCCGGTCCCTACCTTATCTTCCAGATCATTCTTACGTGCCGACGCTTCGACACTTACATCATCACATCCACTCGTACGCACGCTACATTTCTGATCTAGGCGTGTGTCTTCTTATCTGGCTTACCGTTGGTCGTTTCTAAAACACACGAAGATTTCGGTTATGGGAGGATCCCATTAAGAACACTAATTGGTTTCGGAATAGGGGCGTCGACAGTGACGTGCAAAATTGTGAAGCAAATTTTGCCACGTCACACATTGTAGCCACTGAAAGTCTTTTGTTAGGTCAAACACTTTTACTATTGCCTTTCTAACTTTTCAGTTACTTTATAATAACTAGGTTATTATGAGTCATGTGTAACGAAAGAAACTAAAGTAAATGACATTTAAGTTGTATGTAGGTAGCTAACTAAGATTGGTACTTATTAATGTGTTACAAAAATAACATATTTATTAAATCTAAAGGCAAATAATAAGTGTATTGTATTTAAAAACGTTGAATACTTATGTAATCTAAACAGATTTACGCTACAGAGATTCGTACTAAAAATTTGTTACATTAAATTCTCGATTAAAAAAAATTTTAATATTTCTCTTGTCAAAATTTCCTGTTTTAGTTCTCAAGAAAGCATTTGATGCATTTGATCATGAAAAAAAAGGATGTATTGGCACTGATATGGTTGGAACTATTTTAAGCATGTTAGGATACGAACTTAGTGAGTCAACATTGCAAGAAATAATCTCTGAAGTGGATGAAGATGGTAAGTTATACATATGATCTTGGTGCAGCAATGTATGTTATCCTACTGTTATTATCATCACAAAACTTTTAACTTAATTTAAATAATATCTTATACATAGTATGGCTCAGTTTATCGTCAATAAATGAGTTTTCTTTCTAATATAAAAAGCCCGTTAGGGGTAGAGACCTTTGTCTTCGTGAGCTATCAAAGTAGACTGGCCATGAGCATTGTAAGAAACGATTTTGTTTTTTGCTAATACTTTTTCCCCTAAAAGATTTATCATTGATAACATGTTGCATTCATATGCTCAGGTTATCTATCGCAACTGGTCTCAGCAGAGGCACACATTCATTGAACTTATGAGTGCGCTTAGCTTGTGTTTTTCCTTTGGACAAACCTGCGTTTCAGTTAATTATGAAAACTTTTTTTTACTTTAGTCTGGATTATTGTAGAAAAATCCATACTACAGTCATTTGATTTAATACAAAAAGGATATGAAACAATTTAACTTGTTCCTAAAAACAATAATGCATTTCAAGGACCTTCAGCAAGAGATATAGATTTCATTGATACTATAACTAAAGATAAAAAATTAAACGAGTACAAAAAAAAGATGGATGATATTGATACATTAACTAAAGATAAAAAATTAAATGATTTTGACAGTAAAAAAGTAGATTTTAGTGATACCTTGACTAAGAATAGGAATTAAAAGATATGAAACGTAGAAAAGATAAACTAGGAAAAAACAGATTGTTTAGATAAAGAAATTGGGCATGCGATCTTGAAATGAAACTGATAAAAAAAACTTTAAAAAATAGCAAGACTGATAACTTAATAAGCACATCTAATAAAATCAGAGGATTTATAAAAAAAAAGCCTTGAGGCAACGTTAAACTTAATGGATAAAGAGAAAGTCGTTTCCAGCTCCTGGCTGTCAGTTCTATCTGAGAGTTCTACTTCTTAAGGTAGAAAGGCGATTGAAAAAGAAAAAAAGAAGAATAGGAGGTCCAAAGTAGGCCTGAAAGATTTTTTGAACCAAGTTAGATTAGTGTGTTTTAACATTGGTACCATTAACAACTGGCTGATAGTTGAGCATGGAATATCAAATGCTTCTCATAGTTTAAAAATAGAAGTTATTAACCAAGATAGTTCTGGGTTTTTTATATATCCCTTCACTTATCAGACAAAAATAGAATTGGTCTTAAGACAACCCAGTATTAAACTTCATTTTAGGTAAAACGTCCCTAAATAATAAAAGCACAGTATGTTTTATTACTGATGCCGTGCCAATGGTACAAAAAGCTGAAAAATTGTTTAATGTAATAATATAAAGACAAACGCGTATTAGAATTGCCCATAAAAAGTAAAGTGCTATACAGTTCCATGAATTTTTCGATGTACCAGTAAGCGATTTCGAATTTGTTAGTAAAACGTATAGCCTTTTTAAGTGCTAGAGTAAGAAAAGGTAGGGCACGTGCTAGACTTATCTAAGGTGAAACACAGTCTCGGTTCACAGTCATGGTTGTAGTAGGAAAGGCAGTCACTGCAAGTACCCTCTGTTACGAGTATAACGATTAAGTAAAAACCTCTCAACTGCCTGAAGAAAAAGTCTCTGGTGGTGTTATACTTGTCAGTGGTTCGTATAAAATATCAGAGCCATGTCAAAATCTTAATTTCAGTGATCCCCACTACATATAAGTAATGTGATATTTTTGGAGGTTTCCGAGGAAAAAACGAAAACATACTAACAATTACTAAGAATTGTTTACAAAATGTTTAGTTTTCTTATGTATTGAGCAGTTTAAGTATGACATGACAATTTCATGAAAGACGTAAAAATAAAGTGCTTAAAATTACCCAAAAAGTCAATGAAATAAGTGTCTCTTTCACAACTTACATTAAACAGAATTCCTACAAAAATTCTAATTATATCTTTCTAGCAGTCCTCCTTCTACTAAATGGAACACCGTAGTAAGTTGACATGTAATGTAACACGTTTTTAGTTAAAAATTTTACGTCAATTACTGACACTTCTCAGAACAAGAATCATCTTTTTACAAACATATTTGTTCGGAATTCATACAGTCTATTTGGTTAAGTAAAAAGCTGTAAAAAGCTGTAAAAATATAATAATTCTGAAAAATACTCTGCACTGCTTCAGCCATAAAATAATCGTTGACCGTAAAAAGCCGTTGATTTGCAGTTTCCTCCGTATAACCTATGAACAGGGCTACTTTTTAAGTATAAAAATATGTTATTAGGAAAAGAGCTCTTCTCTTATATCACAACTTTATTACCACAGCAACAAAGTCCTGAAGCCTAATCTCTATAATTTTTATCGCCACAAAAATACAAATACATATTTTACCTATTTAAAAATCNAAATAATTTATTTATTAATTTTAATGCTGCTTTAATTTCGATAAATGTTAAGCGTCGTTTTCTTGACACGTGAAACTGTATTCATTGGATGCATTTTAGGTTTGCTTTCCAATTCAACTACTTTTAACTTTTGGCATAGTTAAAACTTAACCTGTCACCTCCTGGTATTACGCCAGGTTCACTGTCTCTCCAAACGCTTCTTTTTCCGTGGTAGCTTTAACGTGGACGCAGCGTAAAGCTTTCTGGAGGCTTCCTCCGGGGTGCCGGAGTAGAGCAACCTTAATAGGGTTCTGGCGTCGAGATCTTGGGTAGCTGCCAGAGACTTGAAAAGGGTTTCAGTATTGAGATCCTGAGTGGCTGCTAATTCCGCCACTGTGATGCTCAAGGTTTCACCAGGAAGAATGGACAGGCCAAGGTGAATGAGAAAAAATCGTGTTTGTAAATGACCGTAGCCGTTTATTTCTTAAAGGTTCCTAGTCAGATTGCTCCCGAGTATCACTGGTTGAGGAGTGAGGGTCCGATAGTTAGCCGGTAGGTCCAGCTGACCGATGGTGACCGTACGCTGCAGTGCTTAGAAGCCGACTGCCGCAAAACGCAGAAGCGCTCCCTTATATCGACTTGGCTCCGGCTTTGGCGAAGGGAGAAGTGCATCTGTACGATGGAGGGGGTAACTGAGCGCTAGTGCATTGGTCCCTTTCAGGGCTTCTCAAGTTGTAGAGCTCTTTTCCAACGTCTTCTGGTATAACGTTAGAGACTTTGGTGTCTAAAGCACCTTCTTTTTTTGCGGATTCAGATGTTATGGTGATCTAAGGTGGAGATATGGATTCGTGATGCTTGCCTGTTGAAGACTGTCCCATTGGCTCGAGTTTTATTTTCCATCATAACTGTTAGGTTCTCCCAGCGCAGACCTTGCAGAAGATCGGTGATTTCTGATTGAATGATGAGAATCAAAAAGAAAATATAGGGTTATCAGTTACCAGGGCTGTCCACCTTGTGACGAACAACTCCACTCGTGATTTCTGCCAGTGAGTAACTGACTTGGTTTAATAGTGGCCGGCTTTCCATATTCTTGTAGTCGACGAATTCTTTTCGGAAATGGTGGTAAAAAGGCATTTGTTCGCAAGGTAGTTTAAAGTTAGGTGGCTCGTAAAAGAACCGATGAGATTGATGGTTAAGTAGGGAGCGTAAATACTTATAATGGCCCTGAAAAGGGCCAGTGGTGAAATTTCCAGTTACTCCTTATTATTATTCTTGTTGATGGAGATCCAGCTAATGGTAGCTTGACTCTTATTCTTGGAGTCTCTGTGTACGGTAAGCGTACTAGAGGGAGGTATGCTACTGATCAGAGAATATCTCGTCTTCAGATCGTTTTCCAGATAACCAATTACTCATCGTTAGGTGGGACAGAGGGCCTGGCTTCTTTGTTGGTATGACATTGGAATGACCAGTAAGAAGGAGGCCGTTAAAGCTGCCCTTACTCTTCAGGGCTGGCTTCCTTTGCTTGCATTAAAAGTAGAAGATTCTTTGACGGCAGCAGGTTAAATGGTGAAACAGCCACAAGACTCTAAAGTGTCAAAACAGGTTGTGCTCTGGCTAGACGCGTCTCACGGTATTTTTCTGGAGACGTTGACGTTCCAAACGCCTATTTTTTTGTGACACTTGGTTGTCTTGGTAATCTGGGATAAGAACCGATTTATTTTGCTTGCCCATATAAGAAAAGTATCATCGGTTGCTGGGATGCCCAGCTGCACGACATGCAACCGATGAACGACTACGGTAATTGACACCTCGATGGGGCTTCTTATAACCACTTTTCATTATCTTCGATTGCAGGTGGCTTCTTGACACCACTTAGCGAATTCTACTGAACTAAAGCGCAAAGCTAGTTTATTTTAGCAAAATTTCAAGCTTATTTATCGCTATCGTTATGAACTTTCTTGAAAAAAAAAACTATGCGAAAACCATTTCGGAATTATCAAATATTAGTATGCAAAGTCTTAGCAAAATCGGTTCAGAAGTTTTCACGGTTAGCCATTACAACGGTTGTAGAAACTTTGCTACATATATTAGTAAGATTAATTCCGAAGAAAAATAGATATTTCTTAACTTCTTTGTGACAAAATTATCAGGCTGCAACAAATTCTCAATAAGAATAGCAGAAAAACCATTAAAATATTTCACATGCAACAAAAAAAAATCTTAGTAAAAAAACTGCATCCTTACAAAATTCCTTGAAAATTTATCAAACCATAAGGTACTAGATAATAATGTATTTAAAGAAATTTTCCAAAAATGTTGTAACTATGTTCCACAAAAGTCCTAACTGAATTCCATAGAAGGCCCCCTATAATACAATTTTGTATTTTTTTTTACAAGCTCATCAATTTTTATTTAACATTTATTAAGAAAAATAAATTGAAACTTATTATATCAATGGAATAACTTTTAAAAGTGATTGAAAAATATGTATTATGTACAAAAAGTAGTCTTTGTTGGATAAGTACCGTCGTCTCTGGAGCTTTTTTACAGCCCGAGGGACCTGCAAAGCACGGCTCGAGGGACATAAGGTAGCTACGGAGCGATGGCACTTATGTGGTGAATTTTATTTTTCCTACTAAAGGCACACTTGACCTCGAAAAACGCCCGAGGTCAGAAAATGAACAAATTTTTAAATGTTGATCATAGTTACCTTCTTGATTAATGCAGCACTGTAATCTGCGAACAAAGTTTGCTAAAGTTCAATCGACTATCGCAGAAGTATACATTTTCATACCATGGGCCCAAAGTGCAACTGTCGCTTTGCACCCTTGGGTCACACTTTGAGCCCATGTAATCACTTTGGGCAGGGAAGTTTTTTGCACCCTCTACGCCCAAAGTACTTTTCTGTTCTAGGGCCCACAGTGATTTACTGGGCGCAAAGTGTGCCCATGGGTGCCATATTTCACTTTGCACCCTTGGTAAGAAAAAATTTACTTTACTCAGGCACCAACCTACAACAAGAGCGCTTCGGTTTGTACCCATGTTTGTACTCTGTGCCCTAGTGACGTAATGTACTTAAACGGTAAAATAAATGGCTGGTGAAATACGTTTTCTCACAAAAAGACTCACATATTTATAAAATAACACAGCTTAAACTTATATTAAGACGTTTATAAAATATCTCATATAGTATAATGTTTAATAATACGTAGATTTTTTTTATTATTTTAATTACCTAGTCTGCTGCTGTAGTATCTGGACTTCTGCGTTGTTTCTGTCGTTTTAAGCACAGCTGCAGTTTTTATGTTCGACAACACATATTACGATTGAATATCTTATTTGTATTGGCTTTCCACTTGTTATGCCAACTCAACTGGAAATGTCTATCTAATACTATAATTCACTCTAAAGTTTTTACTGCAAAATTAAAAAAAAAAAAAAAACAAACAAACAACTGGAAGCTGGTAGACGCGTTGGAGTTATACAGCCAAGAATGTAAGACAAATTTTTTTTATAGTGCTTTACATCCAGCTCTATTGTAGAGGCACTACTTAGCACAATTAGCACTTGGGATTGGAAAAGAATTGGGATGGTATTGAAAGGGGGTGGCCTAAAGAACTGCTCTATATTCACTCATGATGATTATCATGTGGATCAGAAAACCCCGGGATATCTTCCGTAGGAAAAATCTAACTCTAAACAGCCTGATATATTTTCCTTATTTTTGATCTGATGTCAAAGCTGCAGACTTAGGCAATGGGGCAGAAATTTTTTGTAAGACACATATATGCGTATGCATAAATAGTTTGTAGCTTGTTACAAAAGATTCCGCTTTTAGCTTAATCCACATAACCATACTGTGATAACATACCTACAGTATACTGTTAAGCCAGTCAAATATTTTACTCATTAACTATTTAGTAGTTTTGAGATTTTTAGTTTTCCAAGTAAGTAAATAAATAATTTATTTTGAAGATTAAACTCAAACTTTTCGGTAAAAGGTATTGTTTTTAAAACTGTATTGCTAAAAAAATACAATTTCTATACTCAAACGGTCCTTTGGGTATCCAATAAATGAATGACAAATTATTTATAATGTATCAGAAGTGACAACTAAACTAGTTAACCAGAGAACAAGATGGATTAAGATATGAGAATGAACGTAGATTCTGTATAAACCAAGGTTATAATGAGAGAAACTTGATGCTTAATAGCTATATTATTATATTTGCTGAAACACTACATGATAACTGTTAGACTTGCTAAAAAGCTAGATGATAATACAAATGTATTTAAATAAAGACATGTTAGATCTAATACTTTCTCTCCCTATCTCTCTATCTCTTTTTGACATAGATACACACACAATTAAACAACTTGATCCAAGATATTGTTTTTAATCGATCTCACGAGCCTGAATTAGTTGTGCATCGATTCATCCTGTTAACGTGAGTTGGGTAAACTTTGACTAAATGAAATCAAGATCCAATAATCAAATAAAAGCTCTTTTATTTGTATACTTATATTAATGTAGCTTATGAGTCATCAAAAAAATTGAAAGTTTATAAATTATGAATAATAATAAGTGCCTCTTGGATACTTTATTACGATAAAATAAACATGCAGGTAATATATGCTGCTTACAAAAAGGCATTTAAATTTGTTACATTCATTTTTTCGTGGACGTGCAATATACGGAAGAGCATTCTCATTACACCGCACGCACCATTGCTAGAAAGATAGCTATACAATTTCAATTACCGATACTTAACATTGGAAAATCCAGATTTCCGCAGTAGATATAGCAATTGGAATGAGTCATTCAAAGCGGACCCAAACAGTCAATTTTTGATCGATTCTAATATAAGAATGACTGCACCGAAAAAATGCTTATAGTTAGCGTTGGACTTAGAATTGTACCCCCAGCTAAGTATTTCCAGGAAATATGACCGTTACAGATCATCCTATGTATATATGGGTAATTCTGCCGTAACTTGCTCACATCGACTTAAAAAATTGTTTAAAAAGAAGTTGGCTTAATTATTAATTAAAAAGAAGCTAAAATAATTTTTTTTAATATTTCTTCTATACACCGTGTATCGAATAAGAGTGAGGAAAAATATACTACGCGATGAAGCTCGTCAAGACTAATAGAAAAGCTCTTTACAAAATTTTGATTTGATGCGCATTCTCCGAGGTATTGACAAATTAACATTAATAATTTCGGCCGATCACAGAGCGCTTAGCGTCGGGGCGTGGGCACTCAGTGCCGGTAGTGTGTAATCTACTCATGATGGAGGGTGCGGTGGTAGGGAGGTGCCTAGGAGACAAGAAGGTTGGTACGCAGAGTGTAGCTTTATCAACTGCAGATAATCAATGAGTCGTTGAACCAGGGGGTAATACAAACACTGGTGAAATGAATGAGGATGTGGCAATTATAAAAGAGATAATAAAACAATACTCTTGGTAGTAATAATCTGAATAATCAATTCGCTTTTCTCCAAATTTTTAGCACATCTCTTAAAATAAACTCTACAGGAATAAAAAGGAGTCATGAAAGGACGCTGGCAAAGCAGTATAAATACTTTACTCAAATTTCCAGACCTTAAGTATGGAGAGCCATAATAATAATTTCTCACCTTCGAGCACACTCACTGGTAACAGCTCAGTAAACTCCTAAAATAAAGACTAACTGACCAGTTGGCTTATTGCAAATCTGAAAACCAATCTATGTATGGATTGGAGCAAGCGCATAATTTTCAAGTGCCCGATGATGGCTCCACTAAGAGGAGCAGTCTATTTTATGACTTTTCACTTCTTCGCATACTCACTGGTGAAACATAAGTATGATTACTCAACTGACACCAACTGACCAATCAATCCATACATAAATTCCAAGTCCACAGGATATTCTTGGTACTGGTGCTCTCAGTCGACAAATCTACTTTCTCGAAATTTACAGGACATTTCTAAAAGTAATCTGTACAGAACGTAAAACATAATTATATGCAGAGAGTCAAAAAGTACACTGACACAACCGGTATGATCACTTTGCTGAAGTTGCCAGCCCTTGAGTATGAAGAGCCAAAATAATAATTTCTCATCTTTGAGCAGACTCACTGGTGACAGCTCAGTAAACTCCAAAAATCAAGACTAACTGACCAGTTAGCTGATTGTTAATCTTGCTACGTCAGATACGTATACAACATGTACCCATACATTTACATTGATTTTTTAAAATGCGTGGTTCTTTGTAGTTTTCTTTATTTCAGATAATGCTGCACATGCAATACAGTATTTTTACCTAAACAATACCTGGTCTACAGTTTTGTGTATTTGTGGTTAACCTGAAGCGTTCATTTTGAGAGATGTTCTGTAAATGAAGAGATATATTCTAGTTACACAATGCAGAGAACCTGTGCCAAGTACACTTCTGCTGGTACCAAAAGCATCGTGCAACCCTTATCATTTTTGTTTATGCTCTTGCTTATAATTAGATTTTTTTTTTTTAGTTATGCACTGCACTGACTTGCAAGAAGATTTCAGTTGTGCTAGTATACGGAGTAGTCAACAGTAAGTGTTTGAACAGCCTTCCAGTGGATTAGTACTAAAAGTTACAGTAACACTCAAAGTTTTTGTATTTGCCCTAGTGTGTACTCTCATTATCTTTGTTTTTAGTTGTGTAGTGGATTAACTGGTCAGTTGGACTCAGTTAAGTAATCTTACTTATGTTTCACCAGTGAGTATGCGAGGAAGTGGAAAGTCATAAAATGGACTACTCCTCTTAGTGGAACCACCATCTGGCACTTGAAAATTATGCGCTTGCTCCAATCCATAGACTAATTGGTCTTTAGATTTGCAATAAGCCAACTGGTTATTTAGTCTTAATTTTTGGAGTTTACTGAGCTGTCATAAGTGAGTGTGCTCAAAGGTGAGAAATGATTATTTTGGCACTTCATACTCAAGGACTGGCAACTTCAGTAAAGTGTTTATACCGGTTGTGTCAGTGTACTTTTTGACTTTCTGCATATTATTGTGTTTTACGTTCTGTACAAATTACTTTTAAAAATGTCCTGTAAATTTGGAGAAAGTAGATTTGTCGACTAAGAGCACCAGTACCAAGAACATCCTGTGGACTTGGAATTTATGTATGGATTGACTGGTCAGTTGATCACAGTTGAGTAATCTTACTTATGTTTCACCAGTGAGTATGCGAGGAAGTGGAAAGTCATAAAATAGACGACTCCTCTTAGTGGAACCATCATCTGGCACTTGAAAATTATGCGCTTGCTCCAATCAATACATTGATTGGTTTTCCGATTTGCAATAAGCTAACTGGTCAGCTAACTGGTGTTATTGTGTTTTTGTAAATTGCAAAATGATTTTCCTAATAAGCAGATCCAGGATTTTAATGTTTAATATTATAACAGGACTAAGGAAATGAATCGCATTGACTATCAGGTTCAGGGTAGAGCTGGCTTCATTAGCAAATCTGATTTTAAGGTGTATATCTGCGTGTGTAGTTTAATGAGCCAGACGAAGAGCATTAAAATATATCTATATAATATAAGTATATACTTGTGGGGCTGGTCTCTGATCTTTATGTGCAAACGACCTATTATTAATTTATAAGTAGTAATTAACATGGATACTTATTATGTGGTTTCATAGGGCTTTAGATTAAGTTTTCAAATGGCAGTTATAATGATAGGGCAATTGCTACGGTTTCTATTATTTTATAACCATGAGAAACTAAGGCACATAATTATGTAATGTTATTAGCAAGAAAATAAATGCACTAAGAATTTATACTTGCTAATAAGAATTAGTAACATTGTTTCGTAATACGTACTATAGTTATAATTGTAAGAGATCAATCATCACGTACTTTTATATTGAGCATTTGTATGTATTAAGTCCATCTATTTGTCTCCTGGGCAGTGGGGAAAAATAGATGAATAAATTTTTCATTCTGAAAGAACTTTTTCTAGCATCATGAAAACTCTACTTTTAAAACCAATTTTCTTCAAAAGTATACAAAAGAGTTTCCTAAACAAAGAAGTAGGGCTTAAGGACATATTATTTAGTCAAGTCATAAGAAAAAATTCTACACAGGCAATGTAAGTGCATTGAACCACAAGAATTTTTTTGTAGAGGCCTTGGGCAGGTTATTAAGGGGGGGAGAGAAAAAAATTGTGTGAAGTGATAATAGAGGGGCAGTGGGAGAGGAAGGGGAAGTCAATCAAATATTTGTTGTGTTTACATAACGTATAATAAAGATTAATTATTGCTTTTTTTTTTGGATGGTGGCAGTGGGGGTTGAGGGTCCCTTAGGATGTTGGTAGGAGAAAGGGAAGTTAAAGTGAAGGAGTTATAAAAAAATGTGGTTATGTTTATCTTGACATTTTAATACCAATTATCAATAACAAAATCCCCTTATCCCCGCTCACATTTTCAGTAGACCAGCTTTTGTCTTCCAACCCAGACCTTTCATGGTAGTTGCTTGATTAAATCATTAGTTACCATTCATTACTACATAAAAAGAATACTAACCAATACACGGCTTAACTATATTACCATTAAAGTGACGAACTTATTTACATAATATATTTGTGTCAATTCTAGAAATTTGCATTAGTATCAATAATATTCTCCCTATTTTCTTAGATAATCACATATTTGATACCAAAATAAAATTTCTGTGCGTATACTTGGTATAAAAAATACTCTGAAAAGAGGATTGTAAAAAAAAAAAAATTTAATTTGAATGAGTTTTCCAAAATATTGTATAAGTGTCAAAGCTTTATGTCACCGTTAACTAGAAAAAAATTTTTTTTTTATGTTAAAGGTAAAAACCTCTCTCCCTACAATATTTTTAACCTTAAATATATTTTTAAAATTATTTTGTACAAATATATTATAGGANTTTTCCGAAACACCCACTCGTCTGTACTGTCCTCACTCTCTACTAGTCTTATCAGAAGTTCACGCACTGCTCATAACTGCAACTAAATCTTTTGACAAATACTAATGTTACTACCCTATTTTTATTATTATTATTATTTTTATTGTTATTGTAATTATTATTATGAGCGTTTTTGGTTTATTTCATTATTTTAATTAATGCTATATATCCTCCTTTATTTACACAGTGCGGGATACAACCACACATATACGGAACCTCGTAAACGCAGGGCTACCGAATAAAGCAAGGAATTTTGAGTCGTATGGGATGAGAAATTGCGTGGTTAAAAAGAGGTGCCATGGAAGGGTAATTAAAGGCAGAGACGCGTATTGAAAGCCGAAAAGAGTTTTGGTTTTTTCTTGGATGATCGTGGTGAGAGGTTTGACGATCAAGGAAATTATGCTTAACCTGTTGCCATATAGCGTGATTTAAAACTTACGATGCAAAGTCAGTGTGACTTTTTTTCTTTTGCTTTAGATTTTTAATTTGGTTGTAAATAATACGAAGTCATTACATGAGATTTTGAGATTTTGGGTTGTAGACTGCTTAAAGAAGTAGTTTCTCGTCACTGAGACAGTAAAATGCTAGCAGTAATCTTAATGTTAGGCCTTAACTCAATTTATGGTGTCTTGCTTTGTTCTTGAATTTTCCAATATCTTCGATTGCCTTTCGCGAGTCTGGTGGTCGTCGTATTTCCGAGCGTACATGTTAGAGTTGTTGTAAAAAGATGGGGACGGTCATCCATCTATTTAAGCCTATGAAACAATTCAAGCCTATGAGACTGAGAGAAGTATTTTTCCTACTACTTCTGTGTTTCTCTCTTTTACTCTTATAGGCCTTAGTAGTTTCTTCGGCGTAATTGTGCCACTTTGTAGATGAATAATTATTTATATAAAAGAAAAAAACCTTTAATAAGGATCAAGTAGGCACCTTTTTACAACTAAGAATTAATTTATAATGTGCAAAAGAGAAGTATCTCTGTGCCCTAGTGACGTAATGTACTTAAACGGT
>NW_019379976.1:0-23598 GCF_000648655.2 Copidosoma floridanum
AAAAATTAATAAATAGATGATACGAAATATCCAAAGTACACGCATATACCTATAAGTAAAATACTTACGTATAGATGCAGTAATTTAAACATATGTTCTATACTTGTGATTTATACGTGTATAGATACGAGAAACTCAATAATTAAAGCTCACGCGGAAAAATGATTTTACATAATCGAATATTTTAATGGGTTTAGTTATTTTTAACTACAATTTTTTTTTTTTTTTTCATACTTTTCATGTTTATAATATAATGATTTTTCTTGGAAATTTAAAAAACATTACAATCACTCAGGTATTCATACTTAAAATGTTTTATTTTTTTAAATAGATTTGAAAATCATTTTTCTCAGCATAGAGTTTGAGCGTCCAAATCGTGCACATATTATACCACTGAGTGATGAGATGAATATTTATAATAATGTTAAAAAAAAATTATAGGTGAATAATGCATTGCGCAGTGTGGAAGACGAATAAAAATAAATCGGTGTTGATAAGTCATGGATTAAATTCCCCGTTTAAAAATGAACAACAGCAAAAAGCATTACAATAATTTTTGGTCTTCCTCGTCAAATGGAATTCCTATTTGAGTTTATTCTAATGTTATAAACATGTTAACCCATCAGTAAGTAACGCGGTCATAAAAAACATCCTTATTGAGATTTTTAAGTATGTTTAGCATAAGAATCAGTATTATTAATTATTATATATGTAGAGCTCAAAATGCGTCTGAATTATACAAGTGCCACCATAAGAAAATTGAAAAAAAAATTTTTTTTATATTACTATTATATGTAGCATCATACTGGTTTTATAAATAGTTTATACGATAGTAATTGTTTATGTGGCACTAAGGATCTATGGATCATTTTCTTGAATTTGCCAAAAATTTACTCTTATTATATAAAAAGTTGCAATTTCTTATGCCAAAGATTTTATTGCTAAAATCAATTAAAGTTAAGTTTACTATCTATTGTTATAAAATTTGCTGTCTTTATCAAAATGTTGTAGAAAAAAAATTTTCATGTGGATGAACGTTGTTAAAATATTCATTTGTCTTATGTGTAAAATATATTCAAGTGCTTTAATTTAACGATAATAATTGAAATATTGACTGAATTTTTTTACTTAGCAATTCAAAGCAACGATGTGAAAATGTGGTGGTTCTACAATCACGATAAAATATCGAAAATCAGTAACAAAGTAATTAACGAATCGATCTCAGCAGCATAATTAATGCATCGTATGACTGTGAAGTGGCTGTCAGATGGTCATATGATTTTTTTATAATTAATCTTAATATAATAATACTTTAAGTAAAAAAAAGGAAAATAAACTACTGCTAGAATATATGTTATAGTATTTGGTTTGTTGAACAAAATAAACTGCATTTAAGAAAGGGGAATGATACAAAAATAATCTATGTGTACACAAGCGTGGTGATAGTTGAATTAAGAAACGTGTATAAGTAACATTTAAATGATATTGCAAATAAGGTACGATATATATTTTATTGGAAGAGAAAAGGGAGATATCGGAAAAAGAAAAAGCCGATGCAAGCGAATTGTTTTGATTGACTAATTCATCACTTCCTGCTTTTATCGTTGGTTTAGTTTTAATGAATGACCAAACAAGATTTCAAATATATTTTTTTTGAAAAATTATCGCAAGGTGTGCTTGAAGAAAGAAGAAAAGTATCTAAAAGAATTAAAAATCGATGATTAGAGATGATAAAATATAAATATGTACCCATGAAAAATGACAAGATATGATATTCCTACAGAATGACATTTTTGCTGTAAGTCATAAAGTTTATATAGGAAAGCCTTTTTTTTGATAAATAAAAAGTAAAAAAAAATAATGTAATTCATAGATTCGTATCTCGTACAGAAAACAAAAAATTAAAATATAACAATGACATAAGGTTTAATATAATGTTAAAAGATACGGGACTGTTAAGAATCGTATTTTAAATGTGCTACACGCTACACATTGGAAATTGATAAACTCACACAATCTCAAAATAACAACATACACATATTCTAATATTCGTACTGAACATTTATAGAAAGCCTCAAGTACTTTAGATTAAAAAATAAAATGGAATTTTAACGATATAGTATCACAACGAAGAAAACAAACTTACTGGCAAATAATGCATCGTGAATTATTTAGTCGACATTCCATCGATCGTGTCAAATTGTAGCACGTCACACGTGTCCTTATGGAAAATAAACTATTGGAAAATTTGAATTTTCAATAATACGAGCGACCACTTGGATGAAGAGCGAAAAATAAAGTAAGAAAGTAATATGTGGAAAGTAAGTATGCTCGTTCAAGATCGACATGTACTTTCGTCTATTTTTTCTCAAGAAGATGCACACAAATATATCAAAGTAGAATTTAAAAAATCATATGTTATAAACTTTGCATTACTACAGATATTTTTGTCAAAAATTCTACTTATTCATTGCCATTAAGATAGTTTTATTATTAAGTAAATATTAGACCTACAACTGAATTTTTGTAAACGGTTTTAAAGTAATGTGTATCCACAATAAAAAGTTTTGAATAACCAGTTTTTCTTTTTCTACATTTTATACGGTATAAAAGAAAAAATTGCACCCGCAAATACAAGGTAATTCACGTTTCGAAATCTGAATGAAAAAACTTGCAAAAATCTTTAATGTACGTAGAACTTCGATATACTGTTACTTACCAAATTTTTTTTTTATAAAATCATCAAAATATTTTATTTCAAACGTATATTAATAATTAAAAATTTTGAAATCAAGTGCACGAATCGATACTAATACTGCCACCACAACAAAGTCAGTGTTCATTCGAAGCCAAAATGACATCCACTAAACTCTACATATTGAAAATATACATTGTATTTTTTCAATCAATCAAATTGCACTGTCTAAATACATTTAAAAAAAAATCTAAACGATTGATAATTTAAATAAGCCTAACTCTGATGAAAACTGTGTTTATCAAACGAAACAGGTCAATAGTTTGTTTCCATAAGGAAATAGTTCCAAATAATTTAATAATGATTGGCCAATCAAACGAGAAATCTCGACCCGGAAAACTATATGCGCACTTATTCAGACACAAAGATCAAATAATAATTATGAATAAAACGACGAGCGATAACACATGAGCATTAAGTTTGTATATTTTTTCCGGGATTTTTCAACTGCCACAATCGAATGTCATATAGTACTCTTAGTGCATAGTTGACAAAAAAAAGTTGTCTTAAGAAGGTAGAAAATCGTAAAAAAAAAATAAAAAAAATGTGAATAAAAATTTATCGTTTAGCAGAGAAGGCAAATGAGAAAATAAAGCATGATAAATTATTCGATGAAATACTCTTTTACTTCCGGATATATGACTACATAATTGTCTCTACAAAAAGTGTGCCCAACGAAAAATAAAAAATAAAATTACTTGCGCGCACTTGCGGTTAAAAAATATTGATTATTGTGCATATGCTATTACATAAAGAGTAAATAAACGATAAAGAAAAAAAAAAAAAAAAAAAAAAACAAAAGTGGAAAAAGATTGTTTAAATGTTTAAAGATGTTTAAATAAAATAAGAAGAAAATTTGAGATGTATATGACGTTATATTGTAAAACTAGAGTTTTTGAATTCTGATAAAAAGAACGATCAGATAAAATTAAATATTACTTATTACAATGGAAACGATGATATTGCGATGGTTATTAAAAGAAAATAATTCCAAGAAAAGTATACACATGCATGTATAATGCCTTCAAGTGGTTATATTATATAAAACATAATTAAAATAACAAAAAAAGATGAATTTTATTGGGACGCCTCGACGATTGTATTTGTTGATCATCTACATTGCAAAATTTTTTCTCAAAAACTTTGTGCTTGTTGACTTTTCTTGAACATGTGCACTTCGATGTAAGCAACGAGCACAAAGTTGAATGTTTACTGTCAAATTGGTTGTTGGTTGAATCGGCGAGCTGTCCCTCACTAAATAAACAAGCGAAGCTGAAAGAAATAATGATGAATACTTTCTACATAACAGGTGTATATCTATAAAATTGACGAATAAACTTAATTTTTGTAAAAAGTTTAACGTTATTCTTTACCATGAACCTACAACATATCAACATTGAAGGTGAGTTTAAAAATTTTTTTTTTGAACCGAGGATTGAAATTGATGTACCAAACGTTGAGCTTCATGATTACATCGAGTTTTCGTTTATTTGGAAAAAATACTATTTACATGTTTGCCTCTGGCACGACTTTTCCACACGATCGTAACGCTTTCGGGAAAAAGAAGAACTTTCTCGTCACGACGACCAGCGACCAGATGTCATTTAGCGCGCAGTCACTTTTTATTACAAAGTTATCTTTTTTTTTTTTTTTTACACATTAATTGTTTTGTTATCACTTGTTTGTTTGTTTATTGTTTTCAATTTTGCTAAATTACTTGCTTAAATATTAACTATTTCAATTCATTATTGGAAAAATATATGCACTCGATAGCTGAAAAAATACACGAGCCAGGTCGGACACACATTGCTCTTCTTATGTCTCATCGAATACTGTTTCTCTCTTTCATTATTTTTTTTTTATTTTTTTTTTTTTTATATTCTTTCATCTACTTTTAATTCGCAAGGGAAAATGTGAATGGAAGAAAAGCATTATCATTAAGATTGTAATTCGGTTTTAATAAATAAGTTTTCTTTTTACGTTTTCTTTATATATTTTACAGGTCAACAAATGTCGTTTCTCCATGGAGCACCTCGTTTTCATGGTAATTTTAAAAAGCGCCGTATTTATTGTAATACAATATTATCAAACTATGAAAAGTCAATTTTCAAAACTGATTTACTTGCTTTCAGACAAATCTAGCAATTTACAATCAATTAAAAATATTCCTAACTTATAGATTACTGATATAGCGTTATTAATATTTTAACGTTATGTAAACGTTTAATTTAGACGATTCATTCCATTTATTTTGTTTGATTTGTTAAGTACTTACAAATATTAAACGCACGCTACCTTTTTCCTGCAATCCAATGCGAATCGCAATATATGACTTTTTCTCAGATCCAGAGCAAGTTACAATAAAAAAAAAATTCATAGCAAAACGAAACAAATTTTGTAAAGAAACAAAATTTTTTTTAAAAAAATCTCACAAGTAGGACGCACAGCTGCATCCCAAGAAAGCATTCTTTCGAGCATGAATCCTAAATTTATCGAAAGTAATCCAAGGCTTCGTGATACCATACGTGTAATAAAAATATCTTTACAGTTTGCATGACTACACCTTTGCTAATGCAAAGAATTCTCGAGAAAATATTTGGTCAAACTTATTTCTCTTAAGTTGCACGTACTGTCAACGAGTTGTAGATTTTTTCGTATTTTCAAAATATTTACGATTTTTTTTAGCTCTTAGAAAAAGAAAAACAATTCTTCAAAGTGGTCCTTTTTTAAGGCAACGTCACCACGAACGGACTGCCGACAAGGTAAAAATAAACAACTAAAATTTATTAAACACAGTCCCTTCTATTACACATTTACATATCTCACCTCTGAATGAAGAATAGTTTTTCAATCTCTCGCCTACTTATACGATATTTTCAGGTAATGTCGAAGAAAGAAGGTGTTTGGCATTACAATATGGTACGGCGAAATTATTATGTAAAGCTCAAGTGAGCTTTTTACTTAAGCGATAAGTTCGTTTGTTTGTTATTTCATTTTTGTGAAGGCATTTATCGCCTTTTCCTAGAAAAGCGATTCAGCTACAGTCTCTTAAACGTTTACGCGAGACATCGATTAAATAGCAAGGTGAATGAAATATATATATTTTTATACGCGTTTTTAAATCGGTTTTTGATACACCGCTGTATTCATACTAGATTTCATGATTTGTAAAAAAAGTTTGATAGCTTAACATTTCGTTTTGTAAAAAAATCAATATTAGCAGTATTTAACATGATAGTTTTTTTTTGTCAAGCTTTCGTGTTATATCATAAGCTTAAAATGAATGTCATGTAGTCAGAAATATAATTTTATGTACATTAAATGCAAATTCAAAAGAGAGAGTTTTGTATTTGCGTTAAAATAAAATTAAAAAGGTAATTTCTTTTACTAAAAGTTTGTCGAAAACAAATATAAAATTCTTATAAAATCAATAAAATAACGTCAAATCTAGAGGTGATTGGTAATATATCTACAGTCTATAAATACACGAGAAAAAGAGTTTTTCTCGTAAATTTTGTAATATACATAAATAAAATTAAACATTTTAAAAAAATTCAAAAATGGCCAATAATTTGAATATTTTTAAATTATTACAATTTCTTCCCTACGTAACACAATCATTCACAGGCAATATGCCTAAAAAGGTGATAATATCCAGTAACTCTTCATGAGAATAGCTTAAAAAAATTTTGTATCGCTTTTCTTAACATGACTTCTTCTAGTTTAAAAGTTTCTTGATCATAGCAGTCATTAAGGTAATTAAAGTTTATAAAAATAACTTGTTCAATCAAAAATCGGATTCGATTGAAAAAACGAGTTCCGGGAATAAAAAAAAGGTCATATACGTTATTTTTTTGACGTAAGGGGTACGACGATTTTTTTGTACCTACGGCATGACGCATTTCCTTCGAACAATTCTATGTACTTCATACCATCGTTAAAAATGGAACAGATAAAATTCAAACGAAAACTTCATGTTCATAAAAGGTATTAAATCGCAAAAAAAACATAGAGCAGAAAAATGCATTGGTGAAATACATTGTCGGGATATTTCCGTATCAGTCGTCAACATTTTCACTCTTCGTTCATCTCAGTGTAAAATCGTAAAAACATGTAAAATTCACACTCACTGTTCACTTTCTGTATCCTGTACTCTCTTGACATGATAATCTCGTCCGCTATCGTTCAACACTTATTCTGTCTTTGATGCAGTGCTAAAAATTCACACAAAAAATTCCTTGCACAGCAATATCTTCCTTGGAAGAAGACGTCTTTGAAAAAATTTGACTTGTTACATAATGCACTTTGATGAAAGCTTCCATTCCAAGTGGACGCACTTTGAAAATAGGTATATTTATAGGGCAAATTGTCGATATGCAAATGAGTTTAAAATTTGGGCGTTGAATGATGTTTGGCTCAAACAAATCGTCAATAAACAACCCTTGCTTCTGCACTTGTGTGTGTGGCAAGAGCAAAGCCATGGAAAAATTAGGTTCTTTTTTTTTTCTTTCAAATAATATCCGTATGGAATTACGACGAAGTGTAATCATACTCAGCAGGGACGCGGGGGCGTGTATACTGATGTGGGGATAAGAGATTCTTTGGAGGGGTTTATTCACAGTGCATCGGTTCATCTAGACTCTCCACGCATTGTTCTCTCCTCATCTGATGCTCATGGACACCGCGCCTCTTTCGCAGTCAACTTTTCTATAAGCTCCTGTAAAGGAGCCAGCTCTCGTCGTTCGATCAAGTTAAACTCCTGAAAGTACGAAATAACCATAAGCAACGCTCGTAATTTTCTTTGTAACTCGTTAAAATACTAACGACAAAACACTTACCTGGACAAAAAAAATAAAGTGTTTGAATGAAGTATTTAAATGCGCTTCTTCGCCAAGTTGAACTACTTCGCTAAAGTGTTGGTGGTAGATGTGCGCGTAAACCCGGAAAAGCCGCTTCAGTATAGTCTTTGCAATGGAAAGAAAATTTTTGGGAAATGGAACACCTGATGAAACAATAATTAACATTTTACAACGAGAACAACTTTTTACAGCTACTTATGCATTTTTTTAAAAATATCGTCTTACCGATTTTGGATGGAAACAATGTCTCGTCGTCAAGCTGGTCTTGCACCCATGTCATGAGATAGTCAATATACTTCGGGGCAGAACATTTTATCGGTTTCTTGACCGTGTGACCATCCGCCCAGTGATACTCGTATTTCGGTCCAGCTGACATTATGGGACAACTGTCTTCCGTGCAGAACTCTGTTATCGTTCCGTACAACATATTTATTTGATTGAAAAAATCAACGGCTGCAAAAAATTTTTTTTTAATTATTAATATCACGCGATGGATACAGGGAAATATGAGTAGAAGATCGGCAATAGCTTACTGTTGACGGCGACCCATTCGTTGAGGTCCTCTCCTTCGGGGAGCATGACAGCGAGCCGAAGATTGCCGGATCCCAGGGTGGCCGCCGCATGTTTCATTAGGTCGTACTGGTGAGTGCCCTCTGGAATATTCTTCTTTGGCTTGAATGTCTTTGACGAACGGCTTCCGCTGCGAAAAATCAAACGTTTCAGCGTCACCAGATACATGTTACACATCGAGCAAGTATTTTCCCTTGTTGCGCTTGTAAAAGTAATTGCGGATGTAATAACGATAGTGCAGGCAATTAATTATCAACTCGCGGATCTTTGCAAACATGTCTTTGTCGCACAAAACTCACGCTACTCAACTAAGCAACAAGATATGTGTAATGACGACGACGATGAACGCGCGGCCGAGAGCAAGAGATTTTATCGGAGCAAACGAGAGATCCCACCAAGTACTGTACACATGAGTAAGTACACAAGTGTAGTATGCGAGCTCTGGGGGGAGATAGTTGAGGAGAGAAGGTTATCAATATTTCTGAAGAGTGTAACTAACTTGGACGCAAAAATGTTGGTGATTAAGTACATGTAGGCTGCTTGATTATCGTTTCTTGTTTTTTGTTTCTCCCTTTTTTTCGTTGGTTCTCGAAGACGCCGGGAAGAAAAATAAATAGAATTCCAGGTCATTGGTAGATTTGGAGCAAGATAAAAAATATTAAAAAATAAACATTAAGTAATTACATAACATTGCACGATCCAAAACAGTTTATTTTTACCTACGATCTTGGATGCCCTTGAATTTGTGATTCATTTAAGAATAAAGTAATTATGCACGTGAAAAAATTTTTTTTTCCATCGTTGCTGAAATTAACATGAGTTCTCTTATCAGAAGTGATGCATGTACAGGAAGTGAAAGAGTCGTTTGGTACGTATGTAAGGCTTGAAAACTAAGAGGGCAGAAAGAGAAAGTGAATCCTGACTCATCGTTAATATAAAAATGACAATTGAATCAGTGAGAAACGTCATGAGTTTCATTCACAACTCTGAAGTACAATATTTTCTGACTAGTTTTTATCTCATCAATTAATATTGTCATGCTGTATTTTAGGATAAAAAAAGAGGGTGTATGATTAAAATTCTGCACCCACGACAGTAATTATTGGAAACTGCTTAATTCTTGAAAAGAAGAAACGAAAATGTTGAAATGAATTTCAATGGTGAAACCAGATACATCAGGAGGCTACGATGTGGAGCAATGAAACTTCGGTAGCAGCTAATGTAGGTAAAGAAAAATAAACAAGGAAAGCAAAATCTTGAGTCATAGGCTTGCTTGCTAACATTGGTGCACCTATATACATACAACGGGCAAGCAAGAGATTGAGCTGCAATAGGCATTGTGTGTAATACAAGCCCAAAGAAATGAAACAACAGGAAATCCGCGACCAACGACGCAAGGAAGCGCAAAAGGAGCCTGGAAAAAACAAAGATCCAGGTATTTTGGTGTGTGTATTGAGCCTCTCTTTTTTTTTCTTCAATTTTTTTTCATTTCATTTCTCAAGACTGAAAGGCGGCGCACATCTAAGAACCAACAGAAAGAATAAGCAACAGAAAGAGAGAGAGAGAGAGAGAAAGCAAAAAAGAGCACATAATTCACATTGGAGCAGAAAAAGAGAGAGAGAGCCCCGTGTGCTTCTATGCTTAGCGTGCTCCAGGTCAAGAAACCCAGAGCAAGCAAGACGGCGAGCAAGAGTTGAAAAAAAAAAAAAAAAAAAAGAAAAAAAAAGAAAAAAAAGAAACGAGAGGGAAAAGGAAGTAAGGAGAGACAGAGTGGGTATATAGTTATAGACTTTGATGTGTAAGATAGAGAAGAGAGAAAGAATGACGGAAGAAAAAGTCTGTATATATGCGGAGGCTCGACTCGCCTTCGCAGACGACGACGACGACGGATTTGAGCATCAAAGAGAGTGTGAGATACATTAACCATTGCACATGTACAATATATACCTATGTATAAAATAAAAAAAAGAGAGAGAGAAGGTCGATTGAGCTAAACGTGATGTCTGTACACCAATTATGGAGAAATCGCTTCTAACAATTATTATTACTGCGTTATGTACTATCCGCACGTTCCCCTTCGAAGAGCACGTACACACCGTTGTATAATGTATAATACGATGATTTTCCTCGCTTTCACGCACACAGGGGAAAGTCTTGATTGTTTTTCTTGATTATATTGCTCATTACGAAGAAAGAAAAAAAAAAAAAAAAAAAAAAAAAACTTTAGTCGTCTCAATACAAAAACTGGACGTCACTATGCACGCATGTCTCAGCGTCAAATGCAATAATAAGCTATTATCAATGGATGATTGTCTTATCAATGGTAATGATAAAATAATTAGTATATTAACGTGTGTTGAGTAATGATGACAACAACGACAATGGCTTGCATTAAAATATACTTAAAAACACAAAGCACGTGCCTTACTGATCGTTCATCAATTTAACAAGAACAATTGGGTTCCCGAGAGATAATATAATTAAATTAAACGATGTAAAGTGTTGCACTTACAAGAGGAAGCTCATCGTGTTGGGTAATCCTCCAGGCAGCAACAGAAGTCGGGACCTGGTAATTGTATCAGGTGATGATTCGTCACCGATGCTGCTATTGTTGTCACCGGACACGACGACGTCGTTCCTGCTGCTGCCACAACGACCTCTTCTTCTAAGCGCATAAAAAGGTCGTGGGAGCAGACGCGCGCACAGCCGAAACGAACAGCAAAAGAACCGCACTGTTACACTACTATTACATACAATACAATTCTACCTCCTCCAGTGGTCCCGCCACCGCTGCCACTTCCTTGGTAATAAACTCCTCGTTGCTATATTGGCAAAAACGGAGAAAAGGTGATAAGTATTGCTGCTACTGTATACTAGCTTTGGTTCTCCTCCTCTTCCCACTTCTGCGACTCCGTTTTTATTCTTTTAATAACGTTATAACGTATAAAAGCCATCAGACGCGCACACGCTCGGCACGCCGTGAAGGAAATAATATATATACTTGTCTCGTTCTACACTGCTGCACGCAGCTGATATATATATATATATATATAGTTTTTCTTCTTTCCCTTGCTCTTGCTGTAATGCTGTTCCTTATCTATTTGTCCCTTTATTTGTACAAAGTAAGTATACACCCATTTATATGCGTATATAAGAAAGAACCACACAGAAGCAGTAGCCAGCAAACTACAACAATATAGTACAATCCTGCAGTATGTTACGTTACTGCAGCAGCAGTGATGGATGCTTACTCTCGTGTGCGTCAACGTCAACTGAGGTCTTCTATATGTTTGTCTGGTCTGCTACTCTGCTCCGATTGTTCCAAAAGACATAAGATTACATATTGTTGCGGCTGGTTTATAATCAATTACATGGCTGTACTGTAAGTATAGTATATAGCGGCGTTACCACCACGACCTACGTAACTTTACAGCCTCTGATTTTATCATTCTGGTAAAGAGAGCACGGTGTAAGATGTACGTGAAGTTATATGTGTAGTAATTATAGTAATTATAGTAATTACTACTAAGTAATGCCATAAGGTCGATTTTATTAAACCATATGAATGTCTGTGTTTTTGGAGGTCAACTTTTGGATAAAAAATAGATTGTAAACTTGCCGCAAACAGCGCAAACCACGTTTACTTTTTATTATCTATCTATAAAATTAGTTGCGGCTGGTTTATAATTGATTAAATGGCTCTAATATAAGAAGTAATAATCATTTGGATTAGCGCCATCTAGCGTTGCGAATTTCTGAACTAAAAAGTGGCCCTAAACTTTTGAACGAGAGCTTTAGCGCGTAGAGCCATTTAGTCAATTATAAACCAGCCGCAACTTATGATGAAGCTATAAAATGAAAAAAAAACCATAAATGTGTTTTTGGCGGCAAGTTAACAGTCTATTTTCTACCAAAAAATCGACCTACTATGTATTTATACTTTTGAAGATAAATTTTCGAGCATAAGATAAATTGTTAGCTTGCCGCCAAAAACATACGTATCGTTATTTTTTTATTTTGTAGCTTCGTCAAGAGTTGCGGCTGGTTTATAATTGATTAAATGGCTCTAATCCTGATTGCTCTGATTCAGAATTTTAGGAGCCACTTTTGGCCAAAAAATAAAGACCGCTAGATGGCGCTGATCCAAGTAATTATTGCTATTTACAGTAAAGTCACTTTGTTAGTTATAAACCAGCCGCAAATAATCTTATAAATAGACAATAAATAGTTGACATTTTTAATGCTACTTGTGGCAAGTTTACAATTTATCTTTTACCTTAAAATCGACCTCCAAAACCATAAATATTCTACTTATCTTATAGGGTTCATAAAATCGACAATATTTACAAAATTACAATACTCTAGACCTTTTACCATTAACTCATGTAAGCACAAATTAATCAGTCGAAAAGAGACAACCGAAGAAAAAAGGCCTGAAAAAGAAGCACAGTCACACGAAGAGTCTCCTAAGAATGGAGCATCGGATCTCACTAAATAAAAAATACATTTATTACAGAGAAGTAAGTTTTAAGTAATATAAATAAACAAAGAACCCAACCTTCTCTGATCAAGTGAGATCCGATGCTCCATTCTTAGGAGACTCTTCGTGTGACTGTAAAATTCTGAATCAGAGCAATCAGGATTAGAGCCATTTAGTCAATTATAAACCAGCCGCAACTTATGACGAAGCTATATAATAAAAAAATAACAATACATGTGTTTTTGGCGGCAAGCTAACAATCTATCTTATGCTTGAAAATTTATCTTCAAAAGTTTAAACACATAGTAGGTCGATTTTTTGGTAGAAAATAGACTGTTAACTTGCCGCCAAAAACACGACCTACTATGTATTTATACTTTTGAAGATAAATTTTCGAGCATAAGATAAATTGTTAGCTTGCCGCCAAAAACATACGTATCGTAATTTATTCATTTTATAGCTTCATCATAAGTTGCGGCTGGTTTATAATTGACTAAATGGCTCTACGCGCTAAAGCTCTGGTTCAAAAGTTTAGGGCCACTTTTTAGTTCAGAAATTCGGAACGCTAGATGGCGCTGATCCAAATAATTATTACTTCTTATATTAGAGCCATTTAATCAATTATAAACCAGCCGCAACTAATTTTTTAGATAGATAATAAAAAGTTAACGTGGTCTGCGCTGTTTGCGGCAAGTTTACAATCTATTTTTTACCCAAAAGTCGACCTCCAAAAACACAGACATTCATATGGTTTAACAAAATCGACCTTATGGCATTACTTAGTAGTAATTACTATAATTACTATAATTACTACACATATAACTTCACGTACATCTTACACCGTGCTCTCTTTACCAGAATGATAAAATCAGAGGCTGTAAAGTTACGTAGGTCGTGGACCACCATTTTATTTACAAAACTAGTCTGATACTTGAAAACGTGGGGAGTGGATATGTTTTTAAACATGCAAAGATTACAAGCAAGTATTGACAAAAAAAGTTGTATTTACTTGGTAGCATCATACAGAAGATTAAAATAATACAACAAAGGAAATTTTATGTAATGCTTGCGTGTATGTATATCAGAAAGCTCATAATAAAAACGAACAATAGAGGTGAGATAGAAGAAAATATATATAGAGCAGTAGAAATGGAAAGCAAAGTGGCTGATTTTTCTGCTGTCGAAACGTTAATGCATATTATTTATTGCAACCAAAATGCAGCAACAGCCTACCTTTAACCTTTAACCTAAACAAGTGACATTCATAGAATGATTATTGTTAAGAACTCATCTATACTTATTTGTACATTTTCTTCTGATATGTACGTATAAAGTATGTAGTTGTAGCGAGCTCTTCGTTATCAATCAAGCCATTCGCAATTGTGCCAAGTGAATCATTTCATGGCCTTTCGTGTGGAAGCTGGAAGCTACTTCATTGAGAATTAAAAATAAATAAAAAAAGAAACATATTTTCAAAAGCAAAATGTCTGCAGAAGTAGCGAAAAATATAGTTTTTAAATGTTGTTAAATTCAAATTTCTCCACCCCCCCCTCTGATAACTTTGAACTCACGGAACGGGTACAGAAACACTTCCGTTCTGTCCAACCACAGCCCAATCACGTGGTTAATCGTTTCGATTCCGTCTACCGCAGGAGTAACGGCTGATGATGGAGTCTGAAATAACCCCCTTCAAACCAAACAAACTGTAAACAATGTAAACTTTCAGTAATTTTAATTCAAAACGCGCATAAAAACGCGTCCTTTTACTGTAAGCGTCATTATACAAAGTATCTGGTGCAGTACATTATAATGATATCACTTGTTGGGCTTTAAATAAAAATACCAACGAAACTGTGAATCTCAAGTTCATAAGGTTTAAAAATTTTCCTTTAAGGAAGCTATAAGTAAAAGGTTCAACTAAATGTGTCTAGCAAAGTTTCAAACAAGACGGGAACTTAGGATTTTCAGTCATCTTGCATAACTGTTTATATGTATAAAAAGGTAAAAATCTAGAGTGGACAAAACTGGAACATGGATGCTCTCTTACCCTCAGAAATTGCAAGGCTTGTTCTTGGTGAGTACTTTTTAAAATAGGCCCAATCAAAGATTATCGTCTTTTTTTTTGAAATTGGTTTTTTTGAACCATGACTTCTTGGAGGCTTTAATGAGTGACACTGGTATTTTATTTCAGGATACCTGCAGGAACAAAAGTGCGATGAAGCAGCCAAAATATTTATGGAGACGTCGCCTCTCTTGAAAGAATGTAGAATCGTGTCGCAAAGAGGTGGCAGATATACTACAAAAGTTGGGGGCTTCAGTTTAGTGGATATTTTAGACAAGTATTGTGCTGCTGTTGGGATGGGTAATTTCTAATATAAATGAATTATGTGGAAACAACTGCATTCCTCTCGTTTTAACTAAATTACTTTACTTTATTTAACAGTTCAAGAGAAACTAAACAAAACAAACGATTTGGAACAGTTCAAACACTGCGATGATATATTGGAGAAGCTAGGATATCTTTTGGAAGGATCAAAAAAACGTTTCGTTGTAAATATAAATTATTCGTCACAGGTATTTTCTTTTTTTCCACAAAAGGCATATCAGGTTTGTAAATTTTGACGTTTAGTCTACTTGATTTGTTTTTTGTGTAAAATTTTAGAATTCATCAGCTGGATTGTACAATAGTCCAAATACGTCAAGTAGTACAAAGAAACGACTTAGCGGTGGTCAGGGACGTCGCAAGGGTATTCCAAAATCTCTCAGCGCTTTTTTAATAGACAAGTCGTCTCAGATTGAGGGAAACCAAGGTGCTTCTTTTATTTCTGTTTGATAGTTATTCGTGTATTTCTTCATTAAAGAACTTGAATTTTCCAAATAAAAAATTTTTGTTTGAAGATTGTGATGTACGTGAGACGGTATCTCATGAATTTGAATGTCAAAAATTGTCGACAGAACGAAATAATACCGAAAATAAAAGGTTTTCTAATGATCAGTTATTGAATGACGTAAATGTAAATAATGTTGAAGAAAATAGAGCTTCTAAGTCGTTAAGTGTAAATTCAGGCAAGTATTATTGTTACATCCATATACACACTTTACGAATTTTTCAGTTATTTTTTTTAAACATCTTTAATTTTGCGTGCAGATGGAAATATCGAAGAATCAAGCTCTAACACTGTAAATATTAATCACAAAGATCAAGCAACTGAAACTATTCAAACTAATGATTATGAAAAAAATGTCAACAAGTGTACAGCAGGGACAAGTACGGAAGAGTTGATGAGTTATTGTTGTACTGAAGTGCAAACTGGGCTTGACTTTAACGAAATGGAGTCTGAAGTTACCGAACCAATCGAGAATTTAAGTGTAAGTTTGAAAAAAAAAGTTGAGATTCAGTCTGAAAGAAAAAATTAGATAACGTTTTTTTTGTAATTTATAGATTATAACCCAAGAACTTATGAATAGAACGGAGCTGCAGCAACGGATTGCTGAAAACATCAATAATGCTATTTTACCCATGGAATTATCTTTTCACGGAGATAACGCGAATTTAAGTTTGACAGACTTAAATAAATCTAAATTGTGTGATTTAGATAATGTCATTAAGACAGCAGTTGAAGCCACAGAACTAGATCTTGAAGGGTTCATACAGGAGATATTTGATGTCAAGGACCAAAATCCTCCAATAGGAGAAATTCCTGTTACAAGAGATGATCCGGTATCAGAACCAATGGATATTGATGTACAAGATACTGCTAATCTAATGCAAAATTATCATCAACAGTTCAATAATTTCGAGATACCGATTAAACAAAGACTGCGCAGCTCGTCAAAGTCTTATAACGTTCATGGAGAGGAGTAAGAATTTAATACTTCTAAATTCTTATTAATTAAATTTATAAAAAGTCTCTATAGTTGTTTAATTTACAATTTTGTGATTGCAGAGAGGAAAACAATGCTTTGCTGGATAATCAAAATGCAGAAGCAGTGATGAATATCATGAATGTTATCAACTACAAAAGGAATTCTCTAACAGACAGTGAACCACCCTTTGAAGAATATGACATTGAAACAAATGAAGGTGAAGCTGCCAAGGAAAATGTTATTATCGAAAATGCACCTGCTGAACCAAAAATCACTAAAAATGCCACTAAAACTACTAAATCGAACAAAACTATTGCGAAAAAGCCAAAACAGAGGACAAAAAAATCTTCAAAAATAGAAAGTAAAAAAGAACTCGATGTTGAGGATATCGTTCCCACTGTCGTGCTATGCACAGAACCGTTGAAACCTAAAAGTATGTATATAAAATTTTTATGATAAATGAATTCGTGCTAAAAGAAAAATAAAATAATAATTTCAGGAAAGTACGTGTCAATCGCAACAAAGGAAGGCCAACCTCCACCGCAATTGGAACTCGCAGAATTACCAACGCTTTCTTATCGCGTTGTCAATGTACCTCGTCGTCTCGTTAAACCTGAACAAATCGAACTATCAAAAATGTCGAACACACTTGTCCAAAAGGCTCTCCAAGAATATCAACCGATCTGTTCAAAACCCAGCAATGATGTTCCAATCATGCCAATCGGTGTGCAAATCGATGAGCAACTAGAACCACCACCTCCTACCAGTGATTCGATCACGCTTTACGGCGCTCAAGAAAGCAATAATACACCAGCGACGATGATTCAATCGATCGAGGACATGCCGATAATAAGTCTAGACAGTTCGCCAATGTCCGGCCTGAGATTCTCCTCCGCTTTTAAGGGCGCGACTGTCCCAACCAGTGCGGAAACTGAAACTGTCGGCATTATCGTTCTTGAAGGTGAAAATAGTACGGAGCAATCAAAAGACAAGAAATCAGTTATCACGGAAGATAAAGTTGCCGAGATAACAGAGGAGAACACCGATCTTGGTAAGTCAGTCATTGTGTCGGACGAGCCTGAACCGGTTGTGCAGTCGGATGCAAGCGCGAAACTTAAGTGCGACGAAATCATAGCCAAGCGTACACCAAACACTCTGCTGAGATCTCGCTCCGAGAACAACCGGCTCAGTCTCTCGACACCACGACGTCGCAACAGTCACGTCCGAGCCCTCGACTTTGGCACGCCTGTCAAGCAAACTTTAATTACGAACAAAGGTAGCCAATCGTGCATTAAACCTTCCGTCTGTAGAGGGGCTCTGTTCAAATCTCCAGTCTACGAAAAAGAGGATGCCCCGGCCATGGCTCAACTCCATGTGGCCACGAAAAAGGTAAGAACGCTGGCGCCTACCAAGTCCTCGACGCGGGTCGCCTTGATGCAAGTGCCAATCGCCACGAGGAGCCCCATGCAAAAGCTTCGCGGAAACTGGAACAAAGTGGCAGGCATTGGTATGATCCTCAACGAGTCTTCGACGGGCGAGAGTTCGCCTGAAAAATCACAGCCAGATTATCCTGCACCGCCGTCTCCCGCCCTTGCATCCAAGTCCGCTGAAGTGAAGGTGGAGAGTAACGGTCTGCACAAGAGCTGGGATAGCGATCTGAGGAGAATCGTCGGTAGCTCGGCTGACGAAGAAGAAGAGGAGAAAATAAAAAGTAATGGTAAGAGCCAAAGACAGAAAAGAAATTTATCTGTCAAGGTCACGTCGAAAGACCAATTCGAGGACAAAAAGGTGCCAGAAAAAGACTCTGAAAATAGTGATAGTGTTAAAAAAAAGGACTTGAAACATGATGTGATTACAAGTATTAATGTTAAAAAAAAGGACTTGAAACATGATGTGATTACAAGTATTAATGTTAAAAAAAAAGACAATGTTACAAAATATATGTTAGAGAGTGTAGATACTGAAAATAATGAACTAAAAGACGAGACCGAAGGTGTGTCAAGTGTTACAAAAAAAGAGAAATCTGTCGATCAAAAAGTCGGAACGCCGTCCGCGCTTAAATGTAAAGTATTAACTAATTCAAACCTTAATGTCACTCCACTGCAGTCTGTGAAAAAATCAGAACAAAATTCTATCGATTACGATTCATCTATTAATAAAACGCTAATTTCAAAAAACTCGTTAGATTCATTGTGTATTGCGTCCCAACTATTAGATCTCGAAACTCCGCGTAAAACCGAAATAACGAATTACATACCACCGACACCACAAGTTTTCGCTACTCCAGCCCAAAGTTTAAGAAAGTCGGCTGGTGCGAAAATTGACATTACTATCAAGGGCTCTGTGGAAACGCCAGAATTTCCGGTCACACCGTGCATTGTAGTCACACCAAAATTCATTGAGGAAGATACCAAGAAACATTCCTCGCCGTATTTTGAACCATCGGAGGAGATTATGAAGGAAGTCGCTGAAACGCAGAAAATGATGGTAAAAAAATTTTTTTAACATTCAACATTTTTTTTGTATGTGTACTAAAGTGTGATGTTTTTTTCTTAGGTACAAGAAACAACGTCTACTATAAATGTACGAAAAAGTGTTGTAGAACTTCCCGAACACAAAGCTATCGAAATAACACAATTCGGGGTTGTAGAGAGAAATAAAGAAACACTCAAAGAAGAAGAACAAGCTACCGAAGACACTACACTTGAGTCCAAAGACACATCAAACGATATGTCAAACGACACTTCTAAAGGCACTTCAAAAGAGTCTGCAGAAGCTGAAGATGCCAACACTAGCGTAAACTCATACTCGGACAGTGATAATGAATCGTCTTCTGACAGTTCATGCTCATCCTCATCTTCTTCCTCATCTTCAACCACATCATCAAGTTCATCAAGCCTTTCAAGCAGCGATTCGTCCGTGGTAAAATCTGAAATTTTCGATACTCGAGATGAGCTTAAAGAATCAGTCCTTGATATTTCGAAAGGTAGCCCTTCAAAGCCAATACAAATACTCACAGAAATCAATCACGAAGAAACCTCGAATCTTGAGGAGAATAACAGCTCTCCTAAAAAGGTATTTTCAGTAATGAAACATTCTGAAGAAAAGACTGACCAAGAAACACCAGCTAAAGATGAGATTGCCGAGGCTGTAATATTTGAAACGCCAAGTGTATCGGAAGCAGAGCGTGCACAGCGACGTGATTCCATTACAAATTTGAATTCTAAAATTTCAGCAGAAATTGCCCTCTTGGCTTCACCTTCTCAAAGTACCGCAGAGCCGCCCGCTACAAACAAAATATTGAACGTGGTCAAACCCAAAATTATCAAGATCGAAAGAATAGCGCCGACTGACGGAATTACGATCCAAGTGTCAAAGATATTACAATCGCAGGAGACTTTAGTATCTACTTTAGCGCGACACCAACAGGTAAGTTTAAGCGCAGATACGATACTCGGCCAACAGTTGGAGCAGAAACGTCTAAGAGTGTTGGCCAAATTTAAAGAAGTCGGAAATGCTAAGGTAGCTGCTCAGCCAAGAAGACTATCGGATGAAAAAAAGCAGAGAAAGGCTATTGCAACTGTGATGAACGGAATTGACGAACAGGAAAAAGTATCATCGACATCTGATAATCTTAAGAGTGAGAGAAACTCGTGCGAACAGAAGCCAAGTGAGGGAAAAATAATGGGCAAGGAAGAAGATAGTGTTGAGAAAAAAGAAGAAAAATCAATAATCAAGAAAGAAGTAAAAACAGTGATGAAGAAAGAAGAAAAAGTTGTAAGCAGGGAAGAAAAAACTATGGTCACTCGAAGTGTTAGAGCCACACAGAAAGCTAATGAAGCAGATTCGAAAGAAAATCAGAGAGTTGTGTGTCGGTCAAGCCCGCGGAAGAAATCTTATCAGATTTCGAATCCAACCGATAATAATCAGGTTAAAAATAATATCAACCAGGATAGCTCAAAAAAAAATTCTAAAAAGGAAAACGTTGTCAAAGAATCAATAGTGATACCGGCAGAAAATTTCAAAGGTATATCAAAAGCAAAAGTCGATCTGGTTAAACGCGATCTATTCAGTGACGATGAGAATAGCGAACAGCGGACAACGCGATCACAATCAACTCGACTATCCGTGACATTGTCTGAGAGTCAAAGGAGTAATGAGGAAAATTCAAACAACGACAACTCCAAATTACTTGAATGCTTACAGCTTATACCTGCAAACAAAAGCGATGTTGAAATTCACGATCTCAGTGAAGAGATTGAAGAAGAAATGTTCAATACTAGTGGCAGGAATAAGCTAGATATAATGTTAAAATATGATGAATCGATACCTATTAAAAAGCGTCGACGTAATTACAGTAGTTCAGAGTTGCAAAGCGAATATATATTTCAGTCTGATGGCGATGATTACGTTCTCAATTTGATGCCTCTTGAAGAAATTTTTAATCTAGATCCGTCATCAAAGTCAAAAAAGACAGTGCAGAGTTCTAAAAAATCACTAGCAAAGACTAGCAAAAAGAATAGTAAAAATTTCGAAGTTCCTTTAGCAACTTCTTCACCATTAAAAACATCTACAAGTAATAAGACTTCCGAAGATAGAAAAACAAAATCTTGCAAAAGAAAAGCAGTAGATGTGGCAGAAGATGAAAAGGTACGTTTCTACATCATTTAAAGATTTTGATACGAGTACAATTATTGGACACTTTTCAGGTGGATAGTAAAACAAAACCAGATCCTCTGTTTTTATTGAAGAAAGTAAAAATAGATGAATTTTTAAAGTCTGTACATGTAAAAGAAAAATAGCACTACAGACTTAAATAATATTATTGTTAATGCATACCGTAAGTATTTTTGCAGTCATGTTTATCAACGACTGCTGTAAATAGTTTTGTAAATATAGTTATCCTGATGTCATATTTGATAAAAATATTTTTGTAAAAAAAATATGTATAGATGTTGAAATTACAACAATGTTTTTTTATTAGCAGAATTTTCAAAGTATTTTGATAACCTATTAAAAATGTATAATGAAGATGTAAAAATAAATTTAAGTCCTTTGTATTAGAAAATGTGTTTATTCATTTAAAATTGTTCATTTACAAAAAGATATACAAAGAACATCCTTAAAAATTATGGTCCATTTTAACATATATTAATGATCACATTATTTAAATCCTACTTAGATTTCACGCAGTTATTTATCTCATCCGCAACTTTAAAGAGTTCTCTCCAATTTTCAAAGTTTAGAGCGATTCCTGAAACAAAAAAAGGTTTTTATTGTAAAACCGTACACTTCACTGTTGATAGTATCCAAGTCTCATTTTAATACCTTTTTTGCCAGGTAACGTTTTTCCATCTTTTTCATACATCTCTCTGATATCAACAAACCACTTTCCTTTGAAGGCTCGAACTGCGACTCGTTTATTGCCCCCTAATTCCCACACATCTTCTTCCTCGTCATCGCTCTTTTTCGGCTTTTTCTTGGCATTTCCCTTGTCAGCACTTTTCTTTTGCCTCTTTTTGGACTTTGAATCTTCCTCGGACTAAAAGAAGTAATTATTTAAATTGAATTAAATTCTAGAGCGCTTAAAAATAGGAAAGTCAATAGCTATTCGACAACTGTTTGATGTCAATAATAAAAGTTATTACTAAGTAAGCGTTACAATTAGACTTACGTCACTTGAAGCTTCAGAGCTGCTCTGTTTCTTTTTTTTCTCGACCTTCTGTGGCTTACCCTTCGGCTTTGACTTCACTTCTTCCTAAAATAAAAAAATAAAAAATTATACTGTCAATAGTTTACTTAAATCATAACAGTTGTTAAATCATTTAATAGCTCTTCATCTAAATGATAGACACGTAAGTGTACGCACATTACGTATACCTAAGCGAATTTTAGTGTGAATAGTCACATCGTAAATTATTACCTCACTGCCGCTGTCGCTGACGCTTTCACTATCAGAGATAGTTTCCTTTGACTTAGGCATTTCTGCAGAAAATTCTAAGAATTACCTGCAAACAAGCGTAAGTATGAAGAAAAAAATTCAAGTTTATTACGTTGCAAAAATCAAAATGACAGGTAATAAATCCAACATGGGGATACAAAGGAAAAATTACAAAATTGAGTATACAATCATGATTTGTTTTTGTTACATCGAGAAAGAAAAAAATCGTTCAGGTATCCATTGTAAATGGGGTCAAAACTCTAACCTCTCTTATTTGATATTCGGCGAGCGTGTGATAAGATTAAATTAAGGCTTGAACTATCAAGAAAACCACTTTGATTTGTTAAATGATTATTATGACCATTGGCTACTTACTTGTAATGATAATCTGTTTGTTTAGTGTTGGAAACTCAAGCGTCACGCGTCTGACAAAAGACAAATTTTTTTTAGCACTGCACGCAAGGCGGCAAAACTGGTAAAAGACACGAAGCCTTGTTCTCCCTGCTCCCTCCTCGTCACCGCGCGGGATTCGTATAGTTCGTGGAATTCGTTTGGAAAATTCATCATATGTTGATATTGTTGATCTCGTTGTTATCATCTGATCCTGCATCTTCTCCCAGTTACAATCAGCGTCATCTCGCACGGCTGGTTTTGAACTTTATGAACTAAACAGTACCCTTTTCGCCTTTTCGTTTTGAAGAAATTCACTAGTGCAAGTACAAAACTTACTTAAAAGTTACTTAAGTATATAAGGGTGCTAATGCTAATGCAGCTAATGCTAATTACGGTATAACCACGACCACTCCAGGACTATACGGCTCAAGTAAGCGCGGCATTACAAATCTTTGTTACAAACACAGGAAGTCAGGCCTTGGTTGCTTGCGGAGGTGATATGTGTCGAGATACTTACTAATGAATTTCATGAATTCAATTGAAAAAGAAAAATTGTACGATATTGACGATAAATTGTTTTTATATCGGAGTTAACAATTTATTTTCAAACCTTTTTTGTAGGTAAATTATTTTCTAAACGAAATTTATAAATAAATACTTTTTTATTGACTACTATTGATTATCTGACCTTTTCTTTTTATTTTGTTAACTTCTTTTACACGACGAATGGATT
>NW_019379976.1:23669-43793 GCF_000648655.2 Copidosoma floridanum
AAGGTCTACTTTGAATAAAATAAGAATACTTTATTAAAATAAAAATATAATAAATATCAAACAAGTTCAAGGATAGATAGTATTAATTAACGAGAGATCGTGAAATACGAAGTATCTAAAGAATTTTATTCGCAGACAAATTAATACATTACGTGTTAGATGATGGGTTGTCGCTTGAAATGAACTTTTTTTTATATATTTATTGTTCTTATTATAAAAGTGACAAATCTCCTTTATTTTTATCAGATTTAAACTTTAAATCACCGGAAAATGGCAAAACAGACATGCTAATATACATATTTTCGTTAAATTTATTCATCCCACGAGTGGCAAATATTTTCGCAAGAACCTTTGAACAAAAGGTTTCAAGAGACATTGATCTCAAACGTTTTTTGAATTAAAAGATAAATTCAATTTTTACAGTTACAACATTGAAGAAAAAAAAGAAAAAAAAGAAAAATACTGTCATGATCTTTCGAAAATATTTTAATCACTGGTGGTATTTTTTTATTTCTTCAGAAAATATATAATTTAACGTTATATTCAAGATAATATTTGTATATACATACATATACACGAATATGTATGTCGTTTAATGTGAAAAATAAATTAAATTTAATATGATCCACAAGTATTGTTCACGTAAAGTAAACAAATGAGTAATCGATGCAGTGGTAAGCAAATAAACAATGATTTTATAATCAAACTGGTATTTATTCAATTTATTCAAGTTTTATCAATAAAAAGTAAGTAACAATAGAGGGAATCTTATAAAACTGAAATTTGCTTTCCTCACTTAAGTGATTTGCCGATTACATAGTTAAATTTGTACATGCTGAAACGAAATAAGCGCTTGATGGAACCAGAATTCGTCAATATTTCGTTTCAAAATATTGGTAGTTAAGAAAATTTTATTTTCTAGAATTCCAGTTTCACCAATTTGAAACAGTATCAACGCTTGCTTAATGACATAAAATTCTACTTAATATACAGAAAAAACGTTTGGTTTGCCGCTTTTAAACGGGAAATACAACTTTTTTTATGATTAGACGAAAATTCATCACACATTTGTTTTTTTTTTTTTTTGTTTTTTTTTTTCATACAATAAAAAAGTTTCTCGTTTATGCATCACGACTTGAAAATAACTTAACGGTAATCGCGCCGACCAACGTCTTAATTATATTTTTCTTTATTGACTCTCGTCAAGTCAGCGGTTTTTTTTTTTATTATACAATGTAACTCCCGTCCAGGGTATCACTACATTTTCACGTACGTATGTACCACATCTTATACTCGCTTAGATATAATTAGGTAAACTTACAATCCGAGTTAATAGGGACAGCTATGTATATATTTATATATTTATGTATAGAAAGAGTCTTTTTCGCTTCGCGTGTCCTCACACCGGGAGGAGCAATAGAGTAAGAGGTTGAACAACGGCTGCTCACGTGACGGCAGCTGTCACGTTCATGTTCTCGAAATAAACCCTGAGCATCTCGGCGATCTCCTCGAGGGTAAGCGAGTCGCAGGTCGCACTGATCTTCTCCGCGAGGGTGCCAATATCATTTCGGTAAGTAACCATGTCTTCCTCCGTGACTACGAGCACGAGCTGTTCTGTACTTTCGTTATCTAATTTATATTTACAAACGCCCGAGGACACGTACGACGCTTCGCTCTCAACCGTAGGACTCGACGGCACCGTGGCTACTGTGCTCCTCGTTGGGGTTGACGGTGTCGAGTTATTTGCGGTTTGTGGCGGCAGCGACGCTGGAGTCGTCGACCTCGACGTGGCTTGTTCTGATAACAACGCCTCCGGTGGCCTTTCCGTGGCCTCTTCCTCATCTTCGGGCATCACTTCTCCCGAATACTTGGGTATATTGCGCTGTTCGCAACTGTTCTCGTAATTTGGCGAAAGGTTGAGCATCGAGAGCAAGTCGTCCTCCGAGTCCTCCCTGCCTATCACAACCTCGATCATGTTGCCGGCATCAGGTAGTTGGTCCTCGCTGAGTACAACCTCCTCAAGGAAGCACCGCTCTGCAGTGCCCGCAGTGGCATCCTCCTGGCATCCAATACTATTTTGCTCGCCTACATTTTCCGGAGTGTTAAGCTGCTGTTGGCGCTCGGCCTCCTGGCGCTCCTGCTCTTCGAGCTTGAGTACGAGCATCTGGTAGAGCACGTGCGACGGCTGGCCAGGATCTAGCCTGAGAGTGTTGACAATGGCAGTGACGAGTCGCTGGATGCACCAAAAGTAACTTGCCATGGAGGTGTGGGCGCTGACTTTGTGACCGCTGGCTAGTTCCCCAGTTCGGAAGTTCTCGTCGCATAGTAGACAGTTTACGTCATGGTTCCACACGTAGTGATGGCGACAGGCCTCGCGCGTAGCAAAGAGCTCCGGACAAATGGGACAGCGCATTATCGCGTTGTTACATTTTCCTTCAAAGTCGTGGTACATCATGAGCGATTGTAACCTCTGCCGGCCGAGTACTTGTACAAGCTCTTCCACGTCCTCCTGCATGTTGCTCGGCTCAGCGCAATGCGGCGTATCACCCATGTCTTCGGTCTTTCGATTTCCTTTACTCGGTACTATATGATAGTCAAGCATATGCCGTACTTCGCTTGTGTCTATTAACAACCCGTTACAAAACTGGCAGATGGAAGCGCGTCGGCCGTGCTCACGCTTCAGATGGTTCTTCAAGCTGACGTTGGACGTGTAGACCTCCTCACAAAACGTGCAGCTCAAAAACTGTAGTTCTGGCTCCTTGGACTCACCGCTGCAGCTGTCGGATGAGTCGCGTCGGCTGGACGTATTGGTTGTATTTGTAAACGAACCACTAGCTTCGACGTCGTTGGTGATATCACCAACTCGCATAACGACGCTAGACTCTTCACCAACGATCTCCTGTCTTTCGTTAACTTGGGTAAACAAATTATGAAATACTGCGTGGTTTTCAAGCTGACTTTCCGTGCCGAAGTTTTTGTCACAGATTTGGCACGTATACACCTCTTCGTCTTTTGAATGCACGTTGTTTTTGTGTTCCTTCAATTCAGACTGCGAAACAAAGCTCTCAGAGCACTTTCTACAGTTAAACGGTTTCGAGTCTGTGGTGTCAGCTGTGGTAGTTTTGGGGGTAGTACAGCGAGGATGTAGATGATTTAATGATGAACGGCCTCGGATTTTCTTTGTCTTGACCTGTTCCATGAGATCCAAAGATCGTCGACGCGTTGACGGACCACCATTTTTGCAAGTCTCGCAGAATTTAACACTTTCAGACTCGTCAGAATCTGAAGACACTGTTACAAAATAAAGTTAAAATTAGTATTTCATATGATTGAAGTACAAATTAGAGTTAAATTAATTGTAATAGTGATATTAAAATGACTTTCATAAATCAATAAAAAAAAAAAAAAAAAATTAAAAAAATATTTTCAATGTAAAAATTAGTTTCTCACCTAAGCGATTTAGCTGGTTAATGATGTTATTACACCTTCCACAACGTTCGGGCAATGCCTTTCTAATCTCAGCTGATTGCACTTCTAAACTGACCGCTACTGGAGAGGTGCTTCTTGTTACGATCGACGATTCTGGCTTGATGATTTCAACGTTTTTGACCTTAGGTGGTCTTCCACGTCTCTTTAGCGATTGACCAGTGATGGGTTCGTGATGACTCAGCACTTCTGCAAAATCTGGATCGTTAAATGGACTTTCCTTCGAGTGTTTCCACGCTTCGATTAGTTCTGCAGTCTTTTCCATTATTTCCTCGTTGCTCTCTACCGGAAGTATGTGCGCATTTATAACATGTTTCAGCAGATGTTTGCGATAACAAAAACGCTTATCGCATTTGATGCAGGGCTTCTTGCGCGAGGAAGTCTTTTTAAGTAGTTTCTGATTGGGATGGAGCTTTGACTTTTTGACCTCGTTACTTTTCAAAAGCGCGTAAATCGCCTCGAATGCACTATTTTTGCGCCTCATACCATTTTGGGGCGATCCCTGCTTCGTCGTTTTACTATACTCGTCCTTAGACGGCGATTCTCCTCGGTATTTTTTGCCAATGTTCTTAGCAGCGTCAGTCGTATTGCCGATTGTTGGCAGGATGGCGATGTTGAAAAGCTCGTCAAGACCCTGGAACGTCGTCTCGGAGCATTGGTGGTTTTCCCGCAGTTGGAGGGTGCGGAAGCTCGTGAGGCAAGTGTAGCAGGGGAACTTGCACGAGACCTCGTGCATCTTCATCAAGTGATCGACAACTTCGTCCTTCATCATGAAAGTGCTGTTACACAGAGTACAAATGTAGACTTCGTAGGCAGCTGGCTCGATCTTTTCGAGGCGACGCATGGCGCTCGGGCATCGTCTGATCATCTCCTCGCGTTGCGACGGACTAGCTGTACTACGGATGCCGATCCGACAAACGCAGTCACTAGGACAAGCTGACTGAAGCAGCACCGGTTTGCCACTGTTTCTGCGCGCGAGCGCCGGGTAAGCAGCCGTTGCCACCGCAGCACTCGAGGACACCGTGGCCGTGGCTGCGGGGGTATTGACTGAAGGCTTAATGAAACGCACGAGTGTCTTGTGCTTGAGCGCGACGTGATCATTGAGCGGCTTCACACCCTTGAAGATGTCATAGCAGCTGCGGCATTTTAGAGCAAATGTGATATAGACCTCGGACTCGTTGGTGATCTCGTGCAGAGGTATGCGCAGACTGCTCCCGTGTCTGCACTGCTTCTCGTTCTCACACTTGAGATGCTCCTGTTTAAGATGATACTCGAGGTAAAACAGAGACTGAAAGTCGTTGGAGCAGTAGGGACATTTGATGGCACTTTTGTCTTCTTCGGTCATGCCGTGACTCGCCTCTAGGCGTCCGATCATGTCCTGCACCTGAGAGCACGTAGAGCAAGTAAACGAACGTGAAAGCTCCTCATTGCCAATGCTACTGCTAGGAGTGGACGGGGTAGCATGATGACTTGAGATCTTTGTCGGCGTGGTAGGCATGTAGATGAGCGGCTTGTTAGCTATCTCAGAGTCCGGGACAGGCTGAAAGTTGACGATCGTTGCAGTAGGCGCGACATCTTTCGACATTGTTGGATCCGTGTTGTAAAGAGCATCGGGGATAAATAGGATACAGAACTGCTGTTGCGGAGCGAGCAACTGCACTTGCTGCTGTGGCTGACCATTTTGCTGGAAATGAATGGGCTGCAGAGGCGGTGGAGACTGAAGCGATTGTACCGGATGCTGGACACCCGTTGCGATAGCTTGGGACTTGAGGATCGGCTTGGCTGAAGTGACGATGGTGTTGCTTCTCATTAAAGATTGAGGCAACACCACCCTCTCGATAACCTTGTTCACAGTTCTCGGTGTTATGATCGTTTCGGATTCTGAAACAGGTTCAAAATTATCGTCCAGCAGCGAATCATCGGTATCGCCGCAAACCTCGGCAATGCTTTTTAATATCTTGTTAGCCGTTTCTTCTGAAACTGCTGGTGTTTGCTGACTCGAATCATCAGCTCCAGCGTTGTCAACAACAGTAGATTCAGCGTTTAATCTCTCACCTATTGTTGAAGACGCAATGTTTTGCGCTCTCGACGGACTACCACTTGCCAGGCACTTCTCCACTGCGATACTCCAGTCGACGCTATTGCTTTCCTCGAGCTTGTTTCTTGCCAAGAACGCTTTGGACAGATCTAATCGTTGACTAAGACCCTCCAGCTGATCAAAGATGGTCTTCGATCTTGGTCCAACCTTCTTTGGCCTCGTGATTAGACTGGTGGCCTTGTACAATGACGTATCCTCGGTATCAGCGCGCTCGGATTCACTGGCATTGGCATCGGAGTCTGTGCTAACTGTAGGAACTGTGTCTATTTTTGTCAATTTAACGACTAGCTCTTTTGTTATATCATACTTGACCAAGACTTCCGGCTCACAGAGACTCGACGACATGGACGTGGACGTTGTCTCGTCGATGGTCTCCTCACACACCCTTGGCCTTTTTACGTCCTGCACAACCTGTTCATCGGAAATTTTCGCAGTCGCATCGCTATCCTCCTGCTGTATAACACTACTTTGACTACTTTGCGACAACGTCCGCTTTCGCTTTATTCTGATTTTTGCTTCGTTCGTCGTTGACTGGACCAATGGGACATCAGTCTTGTCTTGGTTGTCATGTCCCGAGACGGATTCGAGTTTGTCACCCTCCTCACGGAAGCTCTGATTGATTTCGACGATTTTCTGCAAATTATCGAACAAGACGTCGGGCTGAACGACTATCGACTCAGAGTCGAAAGAAGTAAATACTTTGCCATTATTTACAGTTGGAACAGGAGAGGATGCCGCAGCCGCGAGTTGCTTAGCAATAAGCTCGGATTCGGTGAATATGGGGTACTTTCGTGGCCTGCCTCGTCTCTTTGGTGGCACAACCGCAACCTGACCAAAGTCAGACTTGGCCGGTGAGTAAGCTGGATACCGGCAGCTACCACTTCCACCGCTGAGATCTGACTTGGCTGGCGAGCAGCTTGGCAGCCTGCAGCTACTGTTGCCACTGTCGGAGGGCGTGCGCGGAGTTATCTTGATTTCCTTGACGACGTGCGAGTTCCTCGAGTCACCCTGCTTCTTGACAATGATTTTGATTTCGCCATCGGTGATGTGACCGTTCATGTCTCTGTGTTGTCTTTCGTGGCTCTCTCCGTTAAAGTGAATGGGAGAATCGTCGCCAACGTCCTCATCATCATCGTCGTCGTCCTCATCGTCATCTTCATCGTCATCATCGTCATCCTCGTCATCGTCATCATCCTCGTCGTTGGTCGAATCTTTCTGGGCAGGACTGGCCATTGGCTCTACCATGTGTGTCACACGTTCGTTCGACATTGTCTTTGTAATCTTAATAATGAGACGCTGACGATGTTGTACTCGCGTGTGCTTTTTCAAATCGCGATGAGTTATAAAGGTCTCGTCACAATACTTGCACTGGAGCTCGGCACTGAGACCAATGAACGAGGAGCCTGATGGGCAGCGCAGCACGATCTTGTCGACGACGCGCTGCTGCTGGTCATCGCTAGGACTTTGCACACCCGAATCCAGATTGTCCATGGGTGGGATCTCGAGGCCGTTGAGCCGCGCCAGCCGAGCTGCCAGATTCTCATCGCTCTCCACGAGACTGTCCTCATCGTCATTGTCGTCGTTGGCCTCTTCCAGAGAAGTGATATTGGCCTCGTCAGTGGCAATGTGCATACTCTCGGACCGTTTTTTGTTTTGAATATTCTTGGTGCACTTCCGTTTGAGCACCTGAAGCATCTTTCGCCTGTGCTTGTTCGGTTCGGCTTCATCGGCCAGGTTGTTGTTGGAAACGATTGCCAGCTTGGGCTCGACGTTTAAACTTACCGGGACGGCAACGCTTGGGATGTCCTCGGGTTCTTGGGCTCTGGACGAGGTTCGCGTGCGGGGTGTCCTTTTGGAAGAAGATAGTTCGAGATTATTAATGGTATCTTTAGCTAAACTTTCGACGAGACATGCATCGCTCACGAAAGTTTTGACGGAAACAATATCATTAACAATATTAGTATCAGTTAGTGATTGGGTATTTGCGACTGACTCTTTGGAAATATTATTTATTACGCTTTCGTTGGCTACTACGGAGCCATCGTGATTTTGTTTGATCGTCGAATCAACTGTGGTTACTTTCGCACGGGCATTTTCCTGAGATTCTGCTGTCTTTTCATTGTTCTTCAGAGAGTGACGAGCGATGCGCTTACTTCGTAAAAAGGATTTAAGAGATTCTCTTTTAGGTTCAGGGGAGAATTCAGGAATTTGCGGCATTAACGGCTGAAAAGCTGTAGTATTATCGATAACTATGGGTTCGGTTACGTCTTCCACACCTGGTTTTATGATAACATAGGCTTTAATTTCGTTCTCGAGGTTTTCAAGATTATCGACGACTGTATCTAAAACTGCTTTGGTCCCGTTATCAACTGGCTTAGAATTAGGTATAGGTTCTGGTTTATTTCTTTTTTCCTGAAAAACAGATTGAGCTATTCTCGTTGAACGCCGATCAGAGTTAATTTCAACATTTTTATCTTTCGAATTCTTTTTCTCGGTAATTTTTCTTTCTGATACGTTTTCAAGAGGTCTCATACCTAATCTTTGTCCATCGTTTTCTAAGGTATCTAGTGTTGTCATTTCCTTTGATTTTTCATCATCGTAATCCAATCGCCGAACAATTGAACAATTAATGTGAGTCTCGCTTTCTGGGAAAGGGACGATTTTTTCTGGCGAAAATTCTTCGATCGAACCTAGGGAAGTTGATAAAGTGTCTTCGATTGAATCATCAACTTGCGTCTCTTCGGAATCATCCACAGAAGTATTCCACAGTTGTTTTATGCTGTCTGTGTTATTTTCTTCAAGCAAAGTCGGAACGCAATGTACACTGGTATCAATCAAGTTTTTAGATACCTTGTCTCTTCTCAAAGGCACGTTTCTGGTCATCCTTGTGTTATCCAGCAGACTTTCAGAATTTTCTTTGTTATCCAATCTTTCAGAAATCATAGCATCAACTTCGTTAGATTCCAAACTTGGATTTATGTTTTCAATGATTTTTTCGTTTTTATCGGACGACTTTTTTGTAAATCTTTTGAGAGCGTGATTCTGAAGTTTCACACAATCTTTCAATAATTGATGCGATTCTTCAGCAAGTACCTCGTTTTTCTTATCAACCGAATGACGAGTTTGATACGAATGACCTTCACCCTCGTTTCGCCATCTTTTGGTATAAGTCTTTTTCTCAGTCGGCGCTTTGGTATTTTGTTCGTTTGTTTTAGGCTCTGACATGGACTTGTCTTCCTTCTCTTCAGTGCCATTCTGCAAACATTCTGTACTTATAGAGAGCCTTTCATGCTTGTCTGAAGATGATTTTCTTGTTACTTTTTTGTTATTTTCAGCCTGACTCTTGGAACACTCCTTAACTTCTGTAGATACTTCATGCTGCTTCTCGTTAATTTTGATAAGTGGTGCCTGAGCAACATCCAGCTTCTTTTTCGCGAAGATACCGTTGGGCCGCTCAGGGAGCAATTTTCTTTTCTCGTTTTGAGTTTTGGGACACTTATCGATTGGATCTACTGATCCTTTGGCAACTTGTTCTTCACCTTCAGATTTGCTTCTTGTTCTGTGTTTAGTAACAGATGATAATTCATTAGGAGTTTCAATGGCTGCTGTCGATTTCATGGATACTTTATCTTCAACAAAAATCGGAAAAATCTGTGAAGTTGTTCTCTTGAACATTTTGATCTCAGTCTGAATTTTTTTAACAGTCTTTTGGGGTTTATCCGGAAGCACGTCATTAATCTCCTTTGTAGATGTTTCATTGCAGTCACCTTTCACCGAATCATTAGCATCCTGGTTTATGTTCAATTCTGTTATAATTGGAGTTTTGTCTTTACCTGATGGTTTATCTGATTCTTTGGGTATTCTTAATTTTGTAGATAAGGAAATATCAGATTTTTCAGGGGACTGAAATGAAACTTTTTTAATCCTGTGTCCATTGAAACTTCCTAATTTATCTTTGACGATTTTTAGTTTGGAAGGTTCTTCCTGATTACAATTTTCAACAGAACTACTTCTTGTTGCAATAATAGATTGTTTTTCATTTTTGTCCGACGTTGATTTCCTTCGCACCCTATTAATCATTTCTACTTTTTCTTGGAAACCTACTCTAATACTTGAATCTGATTTTTCAGGAACATTATTGGTTTTACTTTCTCCTTCATTTTCAGATAGGTTTCTTCTTTTCCTCTTAATAGTGACAATTTGGTTTTTATTAAGATTTTCATCACTCTTGCTTAAATCTTTAGTAAATTTTTCACCAGATTTTTCTTCGATTTTAACAAAATTTTCTGCACTTATAGGAACACTTTTTGTAAAATTATTAGAATGAGTTTCACTGCGCAATGCTTTACTTCTAAGATTGTGATGAAAATTTTCAACCTTATTCTCCGAATTTTTTCCATTTTCAAAAATTTCGTTGCAACTTTCTCCTTCGGATAAATTGAAGTTATTACTTATCAAAGAATCAGCTTTTTCTGTATTTAACTTGGTAACGTTGTTTCTAAGCGCCCTTTTACACTCTAATACGGCATATGAAACTTGCTGATTTTTTCCGGTAATACTGTTAGTGTGAAGAACTTCAGTTGCTTTATCGTCAGTTTTCGTACATAAGTTTTCATTCAACTCTAAAGAAGGCAGAGCTTTTACAACTTTTTCTTCCAAAGTTAAGGATTTATTTAGGCTTTGTTCAACCGGAAGTTGTAGAGATTTAATGGAAAACTTTTCAATTTTTTCATTACACCTTTTAGAATCATCCAAACAACTCGTATGTACAATTTGAGATTGATTTGTATAACGATGTAAATTAGAAGATATACTGTTTGGTTCACTCTGAACTTCAATAATTTTAGAATTCTTATAACTTTTATTTCTTGTACACCTTTTAATCGTTTTATTCTTAATTTTCATGTGCACTTTCATATTTTTATCAACTATATCAGAATTTGTTTTAATATCAACAAAATTTTCTAAATTATTTACATGACTATCAATATGTTTTTGAACTTTGACATCTGTTTTCCTTTTGGCTTTTACTTTACCTTTCTTGAAATTCACGACTTTACTAACTGATTTATGCGAACCCTTACAACTTATTTCTTTTACAAAGTTTTTAGCAGATTGCACATCTTTTTCGGACACAGCTTCATCATCAGCCTTTTGAGTAGTAGTCGTAAGACTTTCGACTCTATTTTGAAGATTATCAAGAGATTTATCGTACACTGAACTAATGACCAAATTTTCCGTAGGATTTGTGCTATTATCATCAACATTTTTAGAAACAATTTTGTTTTCATGCTTTTCTTTATCACCTGAAATATCAGAGCACAGTTGATTATTAACATCATCGATATTATTTTTGAAGTCTTTCAAAGGTTTCTTACCGCTGTTTTCCACAACACCATCGACACACGTTGGCTTGCTCTCAACTGAAGATAAAGAATTTTTGTCACTGGTTTGTTCAACAGCATCGAACTTGAGTTTTTTGTTACAAAGTAAAATAACCTTTTCCGACTGATTAACCAAATCTTCTTCAAACATCGGTAATGTCGAGAGAGCTGGCGTGATGGATTTAGGATCATTCTCGGGAAGTTCAGGGTAAACCTTGTCCACATTGAGAATCTGTGAAGATACTGATTTATCACTGCAACTCACTGTGGACTCTTTAGTGTAATTGTTTGAAACGTCTGATGTCAATTCGTTAAAATTTCCAGTCACGCACTTAACAACTGAGTCACTTTGAACCACTAAACCGTCACTTTGTTCAGTATCACTTTCAGCACTTAGCTCATCCCTCTGATGCCTTGGCGACGTTTTGCAAAATTCTTCGATAAGATTTTCTGTTTCCTTTTTGTCGACTCGTATTATAACGTCGTGCAAAGCGTTTGTATTCGAATTGCAAAACAAAGGGGAAGGATCTAGTTTTTCTAGCTCTTGTTCTCGTGGGAGCAACTCTTCACTATTTTTTTCCTTGCTATCATGTGAGTTTTCAACTTGCTGATTTTTCACGTTATCTTCTTTCTGTGTTTCTTTCGATCCTTTTTCTACTTTGGTAGACTCTTTAACCTCCGTTTCTTTGATTACTTCTTTAATCACTTGTAACGTGGTATCATTTTCATGTTCCTTGCTGGCCTTTTCTACTGCTTCCTTATTTTCTTTTTTTTTATCCATCGGCGCTTTGCTTTCGTCATCCACAACATTAGATGTACTTTCCGTCTTGGATCCAGCATTTACTTTATCTTTTATGTCTTTTTTCGCTTTACTACCATTATTTTCATTATTGCACTTTAAGGCTGCTTTTTTCTCTTCATTCACATTTAAAGTTACTTTGTTATTTAGTTCATTACTGATTACCTCCGATCTTAATTTTTTCGTATTTTCAGCTATAATGAATTTAGCTTCATGTGTATTACTTTTCTTTTGATGCACACTTGGTTCTTTTATTACTTTACTGACACCTAATATTGCCTGCTCCTTTTGTTCTGTATTAGTCTGCAACGAAAGTTCTTTAGATTCAACAATAACCACAGCTTTAACATTTTTATTTTTTCTCATTTTTATTCTAGTTTTGCGACTCATATCGTCCACTTCTGATGTTGTTTCTTTTTTCCGTATTTTATTATTATCTGACTGTAACTCTTTCTTTTCTACAATAATACCAGCTTTCTTTTCATTTTTATTTTTTTCTGATTTTGTTTCTTTAATTTTTTGACTTGCATTTGGTGTAAGTTCCTTTTTTTGCTCCACACCATTTTTCGACCTTAATTCTTTTTTGTCAAAAATCATATCAACTTTAGCTTCATTTTTGTTTTTTTCCACTCTTGGACCATTCTGTTCCTCGACATCTACCAAAGCAACTTCTTTTTTTTGTTCTTTAGGATTTTCTAATATTAACTCTTCATTTTCAACTACTATTTCAGCTTTTGCATTATTTCGATTTTGATGGTTTTCTAATATCGTTTTTTTGTTTTCTTGGTGTAGATCTGATGTTAATTTTTTCTTATGTTCATCATTAATTTCTAATCTCGTTTCCTTTTCTTCCATAGTTGCGCCAATTTTGAGTAGATTCTTGTTTCTAATCCTTTCAGATCTGGTTTCTTTCTTTTCTTGACTTATGCTTACATCTGTTGCTTCTTTTTTCTGTTCATTAAGAGATGATGATCTTAATTCTCTTTTTTCAATAATTGTGTCAGATTTTGTTTCGGTTATATTATGTTCGCTCTTTTCGGTTCCTGTGACTTCCAATGCGATTTCATTATTGATCTCTTTAATATTAACTGATATTGAATCCCTCTTTTCAACACTTGCCACAACTTTCACTTCACTTTTACTTTTACTTCGTTCTAATCTTGTTTCTCTCTTTTTTAGGGTTGCATGTAACCTTATTTCTTTCTGCATATCATTATTCTCTAAACTTAATTCTTTCTTTTCAATAATCGCATCTACTTTGACTTCCGATTCATTGTCATTCTTTTCTGATTGTAGTTTTTCATTTTCTTTGCTTAAGGCAGATGTTACATCTTTCTTGCGTTCTTTCTTGCCCTCCAATCTTAGTTGTCTTTTCTCAACAACTACCTCAGCTTTTGCATCATACTTGTTTTTACTGCTTTCTGATTGGATTACTTTCTTGTCTTGTCTAACATTTGACGTTTCTTCTACTATTTGTATCTCTTTGTTATTCTCTGTTCTTAAATCTTTTTTTCCTACAGTGGCAATAGCTTTGGTTTCGTAATTGTTTTTACTTGCCATTTTTGTTCCTTTTCCTCGGAGGCTTAAATCTGATGTTATCATTTTTATCTGCTGGACACTATTCTCCACTTTTGCTTCCTTTTCTGTCACCATAACCTCCACTTCTGCATCGTTTTTACTTTTACTTTTTTCTGATCTTGCATCTCTTTTTTCCAAGTTTACATCCGATGTTACTTCGTTTTTATTATTATTTGCATGCTCTGATCTCAATTCTCTTTTCCCAAAAATTATGTCAACTTTGGCTTCACATTTGACTTTGCTTTTTTCAATTTTTGTTTTCTTCTTTTCGTTACTTAAATCAGATATTATTTTAATCTCTTCATCGCTATTCTCAGCTTTTGATTCTTCCTTTACTGCTACCTCTGTTTTTGCATTATTTTTGTTTTTAATTCTTTCTGATCTTGTATCCCTTTTTTCATAACTTATCTCTACGCATGTTGCTTCTTTTTTCTGATCATTCACATGCTCTGATCTCAGCTCCCTCCTTTCGACAACTGCATGAGTTTTGGCTTCAATTTTACCTTTATTTTTTTCTGATCTTAGCTCTTTTGTTTCTTGCATCACATGTGGCGTTACTTCTTTATTAAGTCCACAACTATTGTTTGGCCTTAACTCCATTTTATCTGCAACTACCTCAACTTTTGCATCAATTTTATTTTTGGTTCTTTCGGCTCTTGTTTCTTTTATTTTAAGACATGAATTTAACATTGCAATTGTCTTATGTTCTTTTTTGTTCTCTAATCTTACTTCTTTCTTTTCAGTAACAACATCAGTTCTGGCTTCGGATTTATTTCTGCTCTTTTCTGATCGTGTTTCTTTCTTTTCTTGTCTCACGCGTGATGTTCTTCCTTTTTGATTTTCTAAACTATCCTTCATGTGTAAATCCAAGTTTTCCACATTGGTCTCAGCATTTGCGTTATTTTTATTTTTACACCGATCTGATCTTGTTTCTTTTCTTCCTTGGATGATAGTCGATGTGCATTCAAGATTGTTCTTCGACTTTAATTCTTCGTTTTCAACAATCACATCAGCTTTGGTTTCAGCTTTATTTTTATTCTTTTCTAGTCTTACTTCTGCTGATAGTTCTTTCTTGCATTTTTTAATGTTTTCTACTCTAGAATCTTTCTTCTCTAGAATCGCCTCAGATTTTGCATCATTTTTATTTTTACTTTTTTCGGATCTCACTTCTCGCTTTTCCAAATTTTGATTTGATCTTACAATTTCTTCTTTCCGCTCTTGACTGCTTTCCGATACTATAATTTCATTTTTAAGAATCGCTTCATTTTTATTTTTACTCTTCTCCAATCTTGTCTCCTTCTTATCTTGCCTTACATCCAACGCCACTTCCTTTTTGTATTCTCTACCATCCTCAAACCCAGAACTTTTCTTTTCCACGGTTGCGTCAGCTTTTGCGGTATTAAAATTTTTGCCTCTCTCTGATGTTGCATTTTTATTTTCTTGACCGACACTCGACGTAACTTCTAGTTTTACTTCCGTGCTATTTCTTCTATCTCCCGACCTTGATTCTTTGTTTTCAACGATCGCATCAGCTTTGGCTTTGTTTTTGTTTCTTTCTAATCTTGGTTCTTTCTTTTCTTGACTAACACTTGATGTTACGTCCCTCCGATGCTCTTTATTGTTTTCCAGTCTAGTTTCTTTCTCTTTCTCAATTGACTCGACTTTGGCTTCGCTTTTATTTTTATTCCTTCCCAATCTTATATCTTTTTTTTCTCTATTTACTTCCGACCTGACTTCATTCTTTCCTTCTTTTTTCTTCTCAGATCTCAGTTCTTTTTGATCTAACTTTTCACTTTCTATATCAATGCAAGCTTCTGCCACAGTTTCGTTTATACATTTTTTAGACTCTTTCACTACCTGTTCTGTTTTCTTTATCGTCTTCTGCACCCTTTTCTCTGCAAGCTTTGGACGAGAACAACCATTCCCGATCCTTTCGAGTATCACCATAGGAATCCTGTTGTCCTTGAGTTTGAGCTTAATCAGCTCACTATCCGACATCTCCTTGACACAAATCTCCAATATTCGATCCTTTAGGATCTGTATGTCCAAACTTTTTCGCCGCTTTTTCCGATTTATCTTCCCTGGATGAGCATTGTCTACTAGTGCACTGCTGTTTTTGTTCGTGCCGATTGCTACTGGGCGCGACACGAGGGCGTCCTTTGGAGTCATTGTGGTGGTTTGACTATCAGACGAGCCATTCCTAGACGACTCGGTTAGTAGAGGATGCTTGTGAGGTCGGCTCTTTGGCCGCCTATTACAATTAATCAGGCCACCGTTAACACTCATCGTACTCTGCGTCGAAGTGATCGCGTGCTATCTGCGGCTGCACCTTTTAAGTGCATACCGTTTTTGGCTCTGCAAATTTGATGAAATTGAGCTGTAATCATAAAATAAATTTTTTTTGTATATTACACCTTCTTTTGTGAAAAGTTTGATCTATATATGTCATTGTTCTTAAAATTTTTTACAACTCTAATAAATTCAAGTGATTGCTCTTGGCATAAATTTTCAAGAAATACATGTGAATATTAACACGTTGATAACTAAATACTAAGGATTTATAAGAGCAAAAAATAAGTGTAGAATACCCGTACTGGATCCTTTATGATCTGACCAGTAGATTATGTTCATTGTTGCATGTGATCTTTTGGGCCAATGACAATTTGATTGTAGACATCTGTGGGCAAAAAATATACACTATAAGTTACTCAGGCAATATATCAATACAAATTTGAATATCATCACAAACAGCATGTAAAATACGAAGTAAACTAATTATAATACATAGAGTAATAAGAAATACAGTTAATATTATATATGTATTTTTTAATACTGTTTTTCCATTTATATTTTACATGTGTCATTGCAATTTCAACATTAAAGTAAAATTAATATCAACTTTATTTTATAAGAAGAATTTTGAAAGTATATGACTATAACCATCCACTATTTTTTTTTTATTTATTATTCTTTTTTTCTTTTAATAAAAAAATAAAAAACTTGTCAGTCTGGTGATCAAGGTACTTACAAAAACGAAAATTATCTTATGAGTGAAATAACACATGATGAATAATTTAGTAATGGTAACGAACGATGCCAAGTGAACGAACCAATTGAATGTTTACATTATTTCAAGAAACTGTTAGCCTGATTTAGTGTATCAAATAAAAAAATAATGAGCTGTTACTATAATAATATAATTATTGCATTATACCTGCACTTTGAAAATTGTTGGTTTTGAGATTTTGTGGTTTTCATTCTGTCGGATAGTTAACCTAATGAAGTAATTAAGAAAAAGTACTTTTTATTGTCTTGTATTGAAAGTTGTTAAAAAAAACATTAAAACACAAAATGTATATTCATTGAACTATAACCTAAAATATAATTTAACTTTACCTTCCTAATGTGATATGCAGTACATTGTTAGTAATGTGCATATCGTCATATGCACTTTTGCTCTTTTGCTAAGCATTGGGATGTCCTGCTATCATTGTTTTAATTAATTTAGACATTTTAGCTCTCGATTGCATTTAGAACCTTCGTGAGTCAGCCAAAAGTGAATACTCTGAAAATATTGTTTCTTAAGTTAGCTTAAAATAATTATCCTCATTCGTTCATTCACTTGGTTCTTATGTATTACTCAAGTCATTCGTCTAAGTTTAATAAACTAAAAAATTTTTTTTTCTTAATTAAGGATGAAGAATACAGGTAGGCTGGTGTATGGGTGTGTAATGTGAGATAGTTGTCAACTTGGATATTTGTAAAAAAAAAAAAAATACAAGAAAATCAATAACCACTTCACTAGATACTTTGAGTTCCAACAAATAGAGCAAAAAATGTTGAGCAAAATTTGATTTTTTACATTTTTTATTTTATGAAAGGCAAGCATGCTACATAACTCTTTTTAACAACCATATTTACCTCTATTTTTCATATCGTTTAGTTATTATTATATGCTTAAGACTAAAAGTCAAAGTCTCACGTATCTGTAAACTAACTCCATCTTTAAATGTAAACTTTATCAGATAAAGTCGTCGTACTTTGACAATAAGAAACAAGTAAATCAGCAGAACATTATCTTTACATTTAGGTGTATACGGACGACATTAGCAAAGAGAGCTCCATTCTATCGTTGAGGGACGTATACTAATTGTGCTCTGACTCTAAAAATGTAACACACTTATATATATATATTATCTTTTTTCTCTCTCTCTCTTTTTACCTCTTGTCACTATAAGTATACCACGGACTCACCACCAAAACTCGTGGTGTACTTTTTAAAAAAGGAAAAGCGAGGAGTCTAGAAGTATAAGCAATACCGACTTGCTACGGTTGTATAGTTCAGGTGGAACTACTACCATACTTGTAAAAACGACTTCAAAGGATGCTCTATTTGTTTTAGCGAGAAAATCGTAGATCGCGACACATCAGCCCAATAATGTTGTAGGCAGAAAAAATTGGAGTGGGTGTATTATACGTAAAAAAAAAAGAGCCAATGCGACTCCGAAATATTTGTCCAACTTTCTACAGGTGTATGTAGTAGTAGTAAACAAACACACACACACACACACACATATATATATATATATACACGTAATAAGAAGAAAGGAGGGGTGGCCACACACATATATACGTTTGGGTATACTTGTGAGTATAAGTTCATGTATAAATACTACAATAACGATGTCTCGTGCTTAAAACTCACCCCTAGTACAAGGGAGGAGGTAAGTATAGGTCGGAAGTAAACAACAGAAGCGAAAAAGCGTCAAAATGGTGGAAGAGAGAAAAGGAAGGAGAAACGAGTCAGCTGATAAAATATATACGAACGATACGTATACCTGTAATATCAATGTACGAGGAAAACAGCAGGAGATGTGATGGAACTGTGATGTTAATCTTGAGATTTGGATACACAAAAAATAAACAATTTTTCATATACTTAACGCACTCGGGGGGAGTCAAGTCGTCGATTGAACGAAAAAGGGGAAGAAAATAGGTAAGTATGCGGTGTTATAGGTTGATGCAGCGAGTGCACATGCAAGAGACCAATGGAGAGAAGAAGCAGGTATATAGGAAGTGAATATATACAGAAATTGCAGCAGCCATGGCTTTCTCTCGCGCAAAAAAATGTAATTGTGTAAGCGCACAACACCAGCAGAATTTATGCATTCGACACCTTTGCTTTATCACAAAACGCTCGACCAAAAATTAGTGGTAATTGTACAAACCCTCAGAGCACCGGGGGTGGCTTTTGAATTTTATAAATAAGATACGAACAATACGGAGAGTTTGACTTTGACATTCGCAAGTAAACATTTACTTAGTGTATGTAGTGTGTGGCACAACGTTGGGGGAAACACATCAGTCGGGTCGGGACATACTCTCGAGACTGTAGGGAGACTAGGGAAAGAGAGAGAGAGAGAGAGAGAGAGAGAGAGGAACAAGAAGACGCAGTGTGGCGGTGATGAAGAGATAATATGTACGCGCATATAATAGGCAACACACGAGGATACGCGTATTCGGAAGAGTCGGCATTTCCTCGCGATAGGTATATAACTTACTCCGTTTTGCTCGTCTACATCTCGTCCCCTGCATAATAGCTAGGTTTGTTTCGACTACTACCATTGCCGAGTATTGAAGAGTACAAGCACAGAATGAATGATTTGATTAGGCACATTTTTGCTTCGAAACTTGCAAGGGGAGAAAGAGAGAGTGTTACGCAATTGTATAGGAACGCACTTGCTATATTGATGAAAGCCCGTTCATCCTTCATTGTGACAAAACAATTGAAGTATGTTTACATTAGCGGAATACGTGCGTATACCTAAAGCTCCATTTTTTTTCGGTAGATGTTATTCAATGCGAAATATGTGGACGCCATCGAAGAATTGTTGTTTAATGATCGGTTTGTATATCTACGGTAAAAAGATGCTCCGATTTGGAGGAAAAGAAGCATCGGGGAGTAAAAAACAGGCCCATTTCATCGTTACCGAACTCCAAAATCAAACTTTAAAAAACTTAACCTCAAAAATTTGTATAGCGGGTCTCTCTCATCCCCCCGCCCCTCGCTGTGTGTGTGTACACACACAAACGCACTGTAATTACTACATTACCAGAGGACACGAAAGTTTGCTCACCTTAATTAATCCACGACATGAGATGATCGACCCTCTGCTCTGAATAATAATTTATATATCCGATTAATCAGAGTGTATCAGAGAGGAGAGCGCTAGACACGCGAGCACACACCCACATAACACGCGCGCACAACACAACTGTACGATTTTATTGTTTATCTCTCCAGTTGTCGTTCATTTACATGTCATCGCGTTATTCATAGCGCTCGTTAGATGTTTATATTTTTTTAGGTACACACTATGCACGTAACTACTAGGTATATATTTATATGGATGACAATTATTATTCGTGCTACCGTTCGGCTGAGAGAAATGCACGCACTATACCTATGTATGGATATTCACAGTAATTTCGTACTAGAGATGACCGGAGGCACCGTTACATTTTTTGCAATGCACTGCTGCATGTAACGTAACTTGATTATACTCTCTCTCGCGAGTTTTGTTTACGTGTCAACGGAAAACTTAAATAACGAGACCAAGTCCACTGCTTATTATCACACTTGAACCTATATATATATAGTGATGGAGATGGAGCACGCCGTGTGTAACGTAACGTGCATGTGCTACCGCTGCACCGGCTAAGTAAAACTTGTCCACTGCGAGGGTAGATAAGCTACCATGATCATAATATATATATAT
>NW_019379976.1:58051-77889 GCF_000648655.2 Copidosoma floridanum
AAAAAAAAAAAAAAAAAAAAAAAAAAAAAAAAAAAAAAAAAAAAAAGGAAACGCAGTGTGTACACATTCGATGTTAATTGGGGCGTACCGCAGCAGCAGTCAGAAGACCTCGATATGCGAAATGTACATATTAACGCAGCTTATATATTATATATTCACATATAATTGTGTGTATCTTCTCTTGGAGTTTGCGTACACTTGTAGGTATATACGTAACACCATTTGTACGTCCGTCGGTAGGAATACGTGCGAGCGAGCCTTGAATGAATCCTTTCGCACGCGTCTGATCAAAGCGCTTAGCTGAGCGTCAGCTGCTAACGAGCCGTAACGGGAGCTACGTGCATGTTGTCCTCTGTGTTTTTTCAATGCGGAGGAAAGGAAAATGATTTGTATAAATTAGTTTGAAAATGTTTAGTTTGCCGGCGATAATCCTGGTTGTAACGTTTAAAGTGACGATACTCGGAATTTAACGGAAAATTTTAGTGGAAAACTTTTTAGGGAAATAAATACAGGTCAAGCTGTACTATATTTATTTTAATTGTTAAAAACAAAAAAATTAAAAAAGAAAAAAAAATGGTACAGCGCTCTCGGACTATTTGAAAATACTTTACATATTTTTATGGCTTACCGTTTGTTATTTCGAGCAAAATTATTATGAAACTATCGTGTATTAAAACCATCGTGTACGTATACTACAACGCGCATTGCGAAGTCCACCGTGTGCGACTGACGTCACTTGAAACATGATTAATTATACATAGTGTAGACTCTCGCGCTCGTTCACAGGGTACTTACCTACACGTGTTGCCGTGAAAAGTTGTTTTTTAATGACAGTTGATTGTCAAACAATTAAGGCTTTCTTGTTCGCTAAGGTTTCAAAGATTACACTTGTATCGGTCTTTAATGATATTTAAAACATAAATCAATGTTTGTTTGATTTTTCAGTAAACGATACAAATAATTATCAACGCATGAATAAGATTGTTTCGAGTGGAAAAATTTTGACTGTCTTTCGTGACCCCAGTGGTAATTGAAACTAATTCAATCAAATGACTCGTTCTGGATACCATTGCCCGAAATAGTGGCGACGGTCGATTTGTTACTTAAATACATGCACCTGACATTATTTTACGTTAAATTTAGAACAAACGAAACCAAAGTTTTAATGATAAACCGTTTGCATTGCGAACTAATACTTAATTTCATACATAAAATTGAATTGAAATATTGTAACGATGCGAGGCATCATAAGACGAGGTCTATTGGTCCTCTACAGCTTAATTAATCAAATTCCGCTCTAAAAATAGTCAATTTTGTTTCCGCTGAACTTGAAAATCGCAGAATAATGCCTTTAAACAAGTAAAATGTATATTTTAAGAAAATCACCTTCACCAATGAACGTCGACATAATCAATTTCCTTGTGCAAAATAAACCCTGTTATTTATAATCGATAAAAATTAATTCAATCAATGAATGGATGGTAAATTTTTTTTTTTTTTTTAACTAGGCTATAAAACTAGAACGAGCAATCACGCGATATCTCTCGAGCAGACGTCCAAGGAAACTCGTGTCTGTACTGTCACATCGATAACTATTTTCTCGTATAGCTACATATGTATTTACATGTACACAGCTTCATATCGATGCTCGAACGTAAAATTAATTACTGTTTCTCAGCTGGAAGTTTAATATTAGAGGTCCGATATTCATTTCAAATTATGAAGGAAATTTTAAAATAATTTTTGTGTCTTCAAAATTTAAGTAGATATTCTGAAGTGCAAAAAAAAATTATCAGTCCTTTATAAACTTTACTTATTTATTCTCCCTGTGCTTATCGAGGATTGATCTTACAATGTATTGTAATAAAATCTAACGTCGCTTTGACAGAAATAAAAAAAGTTAAAGTTACCGAGAGCGCATTAAATGCATTTTTAATATAAAAAATGTTAATCCAATTTATTATGTATTAAAAGTCTGAGTGAAATAAACTTAAATGTACAATTACCTGAAAGTTAGACGACAGGTTGTCTCAAAAATAAATTTATCGACTTGTAATTAATTTTTACAATAGTTAGGCAACCCTGTGAATATAAAAAGATGATTGATGGACTTCCTAATTGAGAACTAGCCATCGATTAAGTGTATGCTAACGTGTAACTTGAAGTTTTCTCTCCAACTGAAACGAAATAATTTTTTTTTTTCTAATGTTTTAAAAATATGAAAGTTCTTTGTTGTTTTCTATTAAGTTTCAAGTAAACAAAATCACAAGGAACTCTCATTCCATTTGCACAACATTTTATGTACCTAACGTATGTTAAGAAGACAGTACAATCTAATAAGAAGTTTCATCAGCTATCGACAACAAATCCATCTTTTATTTTTTTAACGTATGCAACTCAAATCTGTTATTTTTGGCAAAAAATTCATTTAACAATTCAATCAGATCATTGAAATTCATCGGGAAGTGATGCAACGATTCAACTTGTTTCGTCCGTGGAAAAGCCATCCTTTTCGTTGTATTCCCCTCATCAAAAGCTTTCATGGAAAAAACGAACCATTAGTATCCACGTGTCAAGAACGATTGCCACGGAGGAGGAAAAAAAAGAAAAAAAAAAAAAAAAAGAGAAGGAACCATGTACGTCATCGTGCAGGTGCGCGCTCGAGCTTGGAAAATTCATCCGTGCCCTTGTCAGACTCCGACGCATCTTTCTGCTCGACTTGCCGCTCTTTGTGCGCAGGTGTTGGGTAAAAATAAGGAAAATAGAGTTGGAAAAATCATTGACCTATTTTTTTTTTTTATGAAATCTTAATGAGGCTCGAGAGGATAGAGAAAGAATTTGTCTCTTCGTTATAATGTGTAACACGTGGCGTTCCCTGAGAGCTTTTCAATTGATTTTACGTACATCCAATTTTATGTCAGAAATGCTTAAAGAAAAAAAAAAAAAAAAAGAAAATTATTTCTCAACGCCAATGCATAATAATATGCACAAAGAGCCTTGATGAGACATGAAAATTTTTATGCGATGAGTAATTGAGATATCGCGCGTCCAGAGATGAATCGAATTTTTTCTTCTCCAACATCTCTCATGACCGACTATTATTATTATCATCATCCTTTGATATTACTACGTTGCAATTTTTTTTTTTTATGCTCACAATTGCGTCACGTAAAGAAAAATGACTACGGAATTTGATACAATTTGATGTTTGGGATTGCATGTACCTACTGGTTATCGTGGAAAAAAAAGAGAAAATTATAATTTCACTGAAATACGTTCCACAAATGTAAGAGCGATTCATTGATCCGGTAAATGGTTGGTACAGCTATTTCCGTCGAACTACGCATGCATACATGAGCATTTCTTTTTTTAATTCTCAGCGATTGCGGATACGTTTGTACGTATAAATCATAATTTGTACATCGTATATGAACATGTCTATTTGTTACAAAGTAGGCCAATTACGCGAGGGTAAGAATAAAAAAAAAAAAATAATAATAATAAAAAAATTGACATTGTTAAATGTATTTTCGATGAGTACGACGAAAATTGTTTATGGCTGAAATGAAAATTAAACGGGAAATTCCATCAAGTTCAAGGATCGACAATAAACTTGACGAGGTGGTGAGGCCGTTGAGTGGATACATACCAAATGGCGATCAGTGAAGTCTTTCACCAGCCCGGAATAAAACAATTTCAAAATATTGTAATTAAATACCGATCAGCATTTGAAATATTCCTTAATTTCAGCGCATACACGATAAAAGTGTTCATTCACGCTTATAGATATTCCAAACATAGTTTGTCATCGTTTCGATTGATGAAAATTATTTGTGCTTTGAAAATTAGTAGCTCATACGATAATGATGTATGTTGGAAAAATATACACACACACACACACACACACACATAGATTTGTCGATACAACGCGGTGGAATTGAATTTGATTGTCCTTGAAGTGATACCAGCCAAGGCATTCCACTTTTACTCGCCAAAGACATCAATTTGTACGCGCCTCAATATAGCTTTTATCCGTCATATTGGCGTTATTATTCATCATTAAGAGCTTGAGTAATTAAAAATCAATCGTTTAGCAGTGCTGTCAACATTGGTACTGCAATATTTCTTTGCTCATTCGAATAATGTATTTGTTTTGAAAAGGAATTAGAAAAAAAAAAAAGAAGAAAAACACATAGTCACGTGCTGGTGTTCAATGGGCATAATTGAAAATATGTTCCTGACCCATTGCAACAAGTCAGTAGTATATGTACAATAAACACTCGCTGTACCGTGCATTAGCCTGCAGTAACACAGCCAGGTACTAATTATACTTGTATAAATCGCACGAACAAATGAAAGGGAAAGAGCCGCGCGTGAAAATATAATATTATATACTTGTACGTTGACGGATATGCTATAAAATACGTGCGCTCTCTCGCAGGTGTCTGTATATTATACAAGCAACATAAGTATTGTAAGTTTACCAGAAGTATATTATATTCTTGCGTATATCCACGTATGTTACAAGAGTGAGTGTTGTGGGTGAGAAAGGACAAAAAAAGTGAGTGAATCATGGACTTGGAGCCTGTATAGCCTCTATTTTCTCGTAGGCGGATGCGGGCTACTTGCAATCTGTTTTTGTAAATGACACACGTCGATGCAGGTAGTTTTGATCCACCGGAGGGCGTCTTCATCCATCACTCGAGTCGGCTGTGCCATCAATCGCAAATGTACAATCATTGAAACGTATCGTTATAAAAAATGACCACTGCAATCGCCATATCGATCATTTCTCAATAGCCATTTTAATCCTTAAGCCATTATGCAGTATTTGTTTAATGCAACTTAGCCCGCAACTTCTCAAGTATATTTATTTTGGAGCATGATATTACTACCGTCTTGTAAACGAGTATAGCTCTCTGTACATGCATGTGCAATACCTGCACGAGGTGTTCTACATTACCAAGTTGGGGCAGGTAGCGGTCATTTTTTATACACATAGCACTGCTTCTCGAATTTCCATTGTAAACCGAGAATCCTCGATTGTACATGTATTTGTTTTTTTTTTTTTTACTTAATATTCCTGCATTTCTCACTGACGATATATTTAGGCATATTTTTTATTATATACCACTGTGAGGATCTTAAGACCTCAATTTTGGTCAACCACCCATCGGGGCCTCCTCGTACACTTGAAATACACAAGAGAGCAGACATACGTAAAGTAACATCAAAACAGGTGGATAAGCTGTACGAACAAACGGCTATACATATGCGTATGTGTGCCGTCCTCTGTCACAGCAAACGGGGGGGAAAAATCAAACAGGAGCCAATAAGTATAGTGCTACAGGAGGGGATCCCGACGCGGTAGCGGCAACAGTAGCGCAGCCGAAGAGAGATTTTCTACGCGCCGCGTTACAAGGTACGTATATAATATGGGTGCACCGAGCACCTGCCGGCCTTTCCAGTTCGGCTCATTGTCTTGGCTGGCTCGCGGGCTCGTTCGATCACACGGTATATTATACACGACCCCTTCTCTGGGGAGGCATGCCAAACGTGCCCCCAGGGGTTGCAAAGTGTTGAAATCGGTATCGGTAGGTGCGCGCCGATTGAGCGAAGAAATCCGGGATCATGCCACCGCAGGAGCAGTTCAGCGCCAAGGCCGGGGATCGGGCGCATCAGCAGGAAGATACCGATCCCATCGGGGGTGTGGTCGTGGGATCTAGTGGGGAACAAGTGCGGGGGAAAGCCGAGCTCGCGCCGAGGACGGGCAACGGGGACAGGAATGCCGGCAAGGATGTGGATTTCGACGATCTGTTGCCCTACGTTGGGGAGTTCGGCAAGTACCAGAAGATACTGTTCGTGCTGATGGTGCCATTCGCCTTCTACGTTGCTTGGGTTTACTTCTCGCAGATATTCATCACCCTCGTGCCCGAGGAGCACTGGTGTCGAGTGCCCGAACTCGTGGACCTGCCGGTTGAAAGAAGGTCAGATCTTTATTTATATTTATTTTTTTTTTTTTCCAAGGGATCTTCATGTTCTCTTGTACAAGAGATTACCGGTATTTGACATCACATACGGATCTGAAAGTTATTTGGAAAATTGTTAATTGCCGATCTTCCGTTGAATCACTTATTTGTCATACTCTCTGAAATGACCAATTACTTCGTTAGTTCTAAACAAACTAAAGTTTAATTATTTACGAATCAAAGTAACGCGAAAAAAAACTTCAATTCTCGTCTTGCCAACATGTCAAAGTAAACCTTCCTATTAATATTTATTTTATTTATTTATTTCTTTACTTTCCAAGTACCGATCCTTTAGCGATCTTTATATCTTTCCCGACATAGTTTCGATTTGTTTTCTTTTACATAATTATCCCCCTATGAATATTTATCACGTGTGATTATCTCAAACGTTGAATGCAATATCACATCTACGGTAATGTTAAATCATGATAGCTTCACACGTAGATAAGCGATTTAAAAATAAAAACTGACCACCGATCCTCGTTTATTATTACGAGAAGATATAAAAATTATCTGTCGTCTACGAAGCAAAAAAAAAAACTCTCTGTTTTTGTTACGCACGAGGAGCAATAAAAAAAAAAAAAAAAAAAAAAATTAGGTTGCATATTTTAATGACTGAACTTGTGCTCGCGTGCTAATTATTATAAATATTGCACCGAGATAAAAAGATGTAAAAATTATTCGCAAGCAACTGACGATTTATCCAATAAGAGGAATTGTGGTGGCTACAGAGTGACGCCAACGACAGCAACGTAATGTTAAAAAAAAGTCAGCCTAATTTCACTATACTTCAAAAAATGACCCTGACTCCTATATGTGTTTATATATTATCGTTCTGTTTTTCACGAATCAGCGATCGCCTTCCGGAATCAATCGGCGATCGATCTAAAATTCCAAATTCTCCCGTTCGCTTGACCTTTCTTAAGTATGATACAGTAAATTTGTGATTAAACATCCATTTTTTTAGTGGCGGCAGCAGTTTCAATTATTCATAAGAGTAAATCAACAAGTTTTGTCATTCACGCGTATACATGTGCTACAGTTTTTTTATTTTATATATATATAAACATAATAATGCAAATATCTCGTTCCTTAGAATCTAATATTACTCAATGATCAGGGCACTTCTTGCGAACTTGCACTAGAATAAGTAATGTCAGCAGCTTTAAGCGAGTCGATTGCGAAACACTCTCATCCCAAGAATGCGCTTACTTCGCCTCGTGAGGCAGTCGAGCAAATAAAAAACAATGCGCTGATAATACATTTGTCAAACAAGCGCTTGGATCGACATGACGCTAACACGTGGGAAATATTTAAATTTTCATCTTTTCTTTGCTAATTTAACATAAAGAGAGTGAGAGGGGGATTTACATCTCGTGTCCTTATTGAGTGAAAATATCGTCAATAAGGAGCGTCGTACGCACGTGCCTAATCAACAGGTCATTCGCGCGCGTCACTTGTGTTGTGCGAAATCTCGACCTCATCGAAAGTATTCTTTTGGAATTTTTCTCGTATACGCATTTAATAAGCTCACTTCGGAGAAAATCTTTTCAAAAGTATTTATTGTAACAACGAACGATACAGTGGACAGAATAACTTTGCAATTATGGGGAAGATGATACATCCGTAGCCCGCGTTACCAAATCTTCCGCTCCAGAATCGACGAGAGATTTTCTTTTCACTACGCATTTCGAAGAATAGTACAATACCGTTTATTTTTATTTACTTATTTATTTTTTTAAAATGCTTTTATACTTTTTTATCGTTGATTTATTGAATTATTTTCATACTATATTTCATGATTGATTTATCATAAATTATTTCATTATGATTGCCGTTTTGCTCTTGAGTTATGTAAATAAGTTTATGATTTGTTCGATAAAAAAAATATGCTGCTTATACGAAGGATTTTTTTATGACCTATATATAAATTATTATCAACGATGCAATTTGTTATTACAAACGCTTACTCTGTAATGTTTCACAATATTAAAAGATTTATTTTATTTCATTTTTTTTTGTACCGCGTAGATTACATAAACTTTAGATGAAAAAAAAAAATGGTAGTCCACAAAAACTGTAAAATTTATCCAATAAAAAAAGTACAGTCGACTGGGATACGTCCTCAACCAAGTGGGGATCCAAAACCAGCCGATTCGTCACACTTGAAAAACCACACGCACCATATTATCCATAGCACTAGGTTCGAAGAAGAAAAAAAAAAAGAAAAAAAAAAAAATAGTACAGAGTGCCGAAGCATAGATATAAATGCATGTATAAAAGGCGACAAAGCAGCAGTAAAAGAAATAAGCGCGGACTTACTCAAGGTCCGTTTGAGCCGCCGATCTACGGGCTCTCCTTAAGCGCGTAATGACAATATTAACGACGATGTCCTTCCTCATCGCGATTGCTTACTTATCCCCCCCTCTCTTTCTCTTGTTAACCGGGCAATTAGTAGAAAGGAAGAAACTGCTTGTTGTTTTTTTGTTGTGCGAAAATTTATAATCATCAGATGTTTTTTTTTTTGTTGAAGAAAATTGGGTTAAACAGCTGTGCGCTGGATCTCAGTTAAAACGGTGTAATGATAACCCTCGCGAGGCAAGAGTACGTGGGAGACTGTGGGTTTAATTGACGATCTCGTACCGATCCAACGATATAGTTGCCCAACTCTGGTAAGAGATGCTGGTTTATGAATATTCCAGGAGCTCGACTGTGCAGTTTTTTTTTTTTTTTTTTTTAACAATTAGTATAGAATTTCTTATTATAATTCGCTCGGTATTCATACGAATCGGGCCTTCGTAATTTTGCAGAATCTCTGAGCAATAACCGCGAGTTTTCATTCGTAGCCAGAAAATGACAGTGCAATACCTGACGCATCAATCTAGGGATACGATTTTCAGTTGCCGAACAATTACGAAAAGTACAGGAGGTTTTTCCGAGTGACTCGGCAAATGCTTGCCCCCCAAAATTGCAGACGCAAATTATCATTTCGATGCACGAGAATGTCGGACCGGAGTTTCTTACTGTGCATTTACAAAATGAAATTTTTTTTTTTCTACGTCAGAACCGAGAGATTAAATTGTACAGACGCGTATTCATGATTACATGAGCAAACGACGATTAATTAAAAAAACTTGTATATTTTAATAAACAGGTTTTTCATAAAATAATGCGCACAACATTGAATTATCATTTTATTTGAATATTAATTTAACTTTGAGAAATTTTTCTGCAATTGCGTGTTCCAAATGGATAGACCTTTGATGAATGACTTGTTTTTTTTATTCGTGCAAAAAAATAAAACATTACCTCATCCAAACAAATGGATAAAATCTTCGCACGCGAATTGAAAAAAAAAAAAAAAGAAAAAGCCTATAAAGGTACAAGATCCTGTTGGCAACAACCCAAAAAGAGCACGTAAAAAACCGCAGCTGGAAAGTACCTTTGCGCTAATTATAAAAAAAAAAAAAAAGGAACATTCAGCTCGAGGTTACCCGATACTCTGTATCAGAGTATATATTTCTAAGACTATATGTATCATGCAGTCACGCGCACCTCCCGGTAAGTTTATTCCATTTGCCAAGCCGGTCGGGCTGATTTCCAAAGAAGCGTGTTGTGCATTGCTCGTTACTTTCATTGTATGCATAAATTATGTACGTGTTTCTCGTTCGAGTAATTACTTTCCTTGATTTCCTCGAGAGTGGAGTTATATATACACTTGTACATCCTTTCATTTGTATTGCCCGAATTTATATGTCTATTTACTCTTAGTTTTGATAACTTTCCTACTCGATCCACTCGACACATCAGTGAATATACTTTGATTTTGCAAATTAAATGAAAATCAATCGATTTTCCGAGAACCGTGGAAATCAACGATATATTGTAATTTAACTGGAATCTCGCAGATACACATCTAATTCGCAACAATGATTACAATGACATTTCGCAATTTCCTTTCATACATATATATGCAACAACACTATGTACAATCTACGGCTGTACATATATTTATATACAACCAACCACACGCTATCGATCCATATGTACAGGCTATTACTTATTAGTCGAACGGGGAATTGAACTTGCAAGTGGATAATTTATACCGAGCGCTGCGTTTGTAGGTATGTGTACGATGAATTAGCTGTACGTGGTCGATTTAACACCGACTTTCAAAGCCAACGTGTGTGTATTTAAGATGGAATGAAAAAAAAAAAAAAAAAAAAAATTAACTATAGTCACACTATCGCGATATTGGTACACGCAGTTTTCACGTAGTCCTCTGACATTGTACGCACGAACGATCCCATTGTCATCCTGGTAAAGGAGGTACTAGTATAAAAAAAAAAAAACTCGGACGTACGTGCTTTATTTAGAAAACCTAATAAAACAAAAAATAAAACAAAGTTGAAGTATCGCTAATTGCTATTTTCAAGTTCATTGGCAATCAAGAAAAAAAGTGTATTTCGTAACTTTACATTTTTTGTCGGCGTAGTCATTCAAGTTAAGTCTTAATATTACAATCAAGAAAAAAAATGTTCATGTTGATTTGAATTTCCTAGTCTTGCGATTGTCTCATTTTCGTTCGGGTGTCACTCAACTTTAGGCTAAACGAAACTATTTAATCACACGTTAAATATATAATATGCGGTATACGTGCGCGAAAGATAAATGGGTGATGGTAATCGACGAGTGTATACTTTGCGTAATCGACGGGATGAACGATAAATCGCGAGTGCACGGTGCGTTTTCTCAAATTAAACCGAACGAGTGTCATTCAAACACCTCAATATTTCCCATTGATTTTAAATTAATCCAAGTATTTTGATGATAAATTATCGGATGGATCAAAATTCTTTTTCTTTGTACCACGTCTTCAATGTACCGACTAAAAAAAAAGGAAGGTAAAATATCTTTTTATCACGGAGGCGTGTCGATCCAAACATGAGCCGAGTTAGAGGAAAAAAAGAAGACGCAGGAAAAGGTATAACTCAGGTGTCACCTACACCTAATGTAGAAAGTGATAAACGACGATGCAGAGTGATATATATATATATATGTGTGTATACCGTTCTATGTGCTCTCGCACCTTCTTTCATCAAATTTTTTTTTTTTCCTTACGACTTTTCCATTAATCAGTTAATGCGATACAACAAAACGAGGAAGAGCTCGGAGAGATGTGCATCGACGTATAGTGACTTTTTTTTCTCTCCCTCTCGTATATATATACTTTTCATCGTCGCTGATTAATCGCTCGCTCTCTCCTCTTCTTCTTTCCGTCCACGCTCTCGGGCTGAGAAATACCGGCGCTGGCCTCTTTCGTTACTTCTGTTGCGCAATAGCACACACATGCATATTAATTTCTTTTTTTATAGATTCATTTTTCAATTTTTATAACGAGCCCGAGCTTACGACCTACTTCCACTCTCGTGTTTCATCGCTCGCTGAGTTCGCGTTGCGATTTATTTATTTATTTTTTCATTAGGATGATTTTGCTGTAACTGTACGCGCATCGTTGTTTCATAAGCAATTATTTGAGAAGAAAACGCAAGTGGACAATAGTTTGGCGTGTTACTCGAGAGTACAATTTAATCAGAAGCTCATTATCGTTAGATTTCTCAGGCCTGATAAGTATATGCATTTTCACACAATATCTGTCATTTCGAGCCTCTGCATGTATACACATGTGTTGTATTAAACACGCATCTCTTATCCGGGGACGACCTCGTGCATGCGTCTTTTTGAATTTTCCCACGCACCGGAGCGCAATCGGTCAATCTCGGCTGTTTATTTTTTTTCACTCGTCCTCCGTACAGTCACTGGATCACGCCTTTCGCGGAGCGCGTAATACCGCCAAGGCAATGTTAATCGATTCCGTTGTGTAACCAACACTCGCAGCTTTTTGTACGTGCATATATATACACGCTCGAGTATCCCAAGGCTCCGCGACGCCGTCATTGTATGTGCTTACATGGTATTTTTATTTATTTTATTTATTTTATTTATTTTACATAAAGAAGTTGTTGTTACAAACGGTGAGTTTGTCCTTTTAATGCTGGGTCCTTTGTTTCTCCGCTTCTTCCGCGTCGATGGTATAGTGTACACATGTATACGTTTCCTGTCCTTTGCCGGAGAAATTTAATGTGGCCTATGAGTATCGAAACGATTTGACACCGAGTGTATTTTTTTTTTTCTTTTTTCTATTTGTTGCAAGAGTAAAATATGTTGGTTAATGTGACCTGCTGTAACAAGTGGCAAAAAAAATTAATATTTCAGTATATGGGACAAAGTTTTAACATTTATTGTTGCACTCAATTTTCAATTGACGTTGTACGACTCTGAAAAATTAAGTTTCGTGTTTTGGGTCACGATATAATAATTAAATTACTATTTTTTCGGACGAATAAAAGTAAAAAATCTATTTTACTTTAAAAAGGTATATCTTTATTTATTGTCCGTAGAAGAAAAAAAATGTTGTAAAAATTCCTAATAACGATGATGAGAAAGTATTGAAAACACACAAAAACGATGGAAAAAATGCCTTTGAATAGTTCCTTTTTAATGGTTATTTTTTAGAAGTTCCAAAAAAAAAAAAAAAAAAAAAAGTTCAACTTTGACTCTGTTAAAGATACATCTATCTAATGTATTAAATTTTAACATCAGCGAAAACAATCAAAACCATTAATAATGACAAATTGCAGATTAGCCCTGGCAATACCACCAGCTCGCTACGGTAATGGCAAGTCCAGGTGCGAAATGTACGACGTCAACTACACGGACGTGCTGCGACGAGGGCTCGAAGCGGCCGATCCCGATTGGCCCACTAAGAAGTGCGATCACGGCTGGGAATTCAATTTCACGGTCATACCCTACCCGACCGTCGCCACCGAGGTAATTTCCCGCACTGCGCGTCTCCGATGGTATACACATCTATACACTACCTCGACCGAGTATACCAACACTTTTTTTTTTTTTCTTCTTAAGCCCCTCCTGATCTCAATGAGATGGAATCAATTATTTTACCTCTTGCGTTTGGAAAAAAAAAAACAACTTTTTTTCTTCTTCCCATTGATTTGATTGTCCGGCAAGTGATTTTTTTTTGGTTTTGTAAGTTCATTAGAAGAGAAAAGCCAGGGCTCTCCTAAATATATATATTTTTTTTTCCCCTTTTTCAAACACGTGTATCTGTCTATGGATCTGCTCTCCAGAATAATCCAGTGGTCGAAGCTGTGCCCTAGTTATTTTCTGCGTAAGATTTTTTTTTGTTCTTTTCATAGACATGTAGATTGGGTGGACATATTTTGTGAGAAAAGTGAATATTTATTTGAGATTATTATACAAATTAAATGTACAAAAGCAACAAGTTGAATTTTCAAGTGATTAAAAATGTCTAGTGCGTCCAAGCGAACTAATAGGTACGAATAAAGTGCGAATATTTTGCAAGCTAGTTGGTATATTCTGAATTGAGTTTAATAAAATTGAACTCGTCCATTCTCGCTCTCAAGTTGGAAAAATTAGGTAACTGAAAAAATACAAAAAAAAGTTTTTGTAAAAAAAAAAAAATGAATCAAATATGAAGATATGTAGGAAAATTCGTAAATCACCTCTTTATCCAACTCGGTGACATTTTTCTACAATAAACTGCATTTGCACATTTTCTCTTGTTTCCCTGATTTTTTTAAGAGTTCTCTATGGTCCTCCAGCTTCTTGAATTTTTTTGCTTACGCAGTTAAAATTTTTTCAAGTATATTGTATTTAAAAATATGTAACTTACAGATGGACTTGTTTTGTTTTCACATCAGTCTCCAGATACTAATTTAACACACAGTTTGTTGTGCTGAAAAAAAAAAAAAATCACAATTAAATTAAAAACTTTAATCTATCACTTTTCATGATTTTTAACGTACGAAATAAACAGCTTCTTACCTCAATGTCGTATTGGGTGTCTACAACGGTGTTTTGGGTGACTAAAACGATAAAGAAGAAAAGGAAAAAAAAAATCAAAAGGAAACGAAAGGAAAAGACCGATGATTGGGATGAAAATCGCTAGGCGGCTAATCGATGTTGGCTCTATTGACTTTGATACGGAAATAAAAATAAAAACAATCCCGCAAACGGCGAAAAATCCTTGGTTTGAGTATATAAGGAACCTCTTTCGCACGAAAGCACGTGTGGTCCGAGGCTTCCCAACGACAGCTCCGCTAAAGGCACGCCCGACGCTCTCCCCCCGCCGGAGAGTAAATACAACATATTCACCACCAAATCGAAGACCAAATTGAAGGAAAAAGATAAGAAAAAAGCCACGCCCACCGCCAGAACTGACTGATAAGAGTGACATAGCATTGCGGGTGGGTACAATGGGATTGTTGGGCATCGCTGTTGGGACCAGCGAGGCCAACGAAAATTATTAGGCAATTAAACAATATCGACGAAAAAGATTTTCTGCGTATACATTGTACCCGAAAGGACTTGCTCCCGAACTTAAAAGATGGTATAGGCGAGGCCGGAAAAATGGCCATTCGTGGTAAAAAAAAAAAAAAAACCCCCATACTACAGAACAAAAACAATAGAAACAATAGTCATAGCAACAACGTCAGTACCAAAAGCACAATAGCCAAAATAGTAACAGCCAATTTTTAAAAATAACGCCTCACGGAGTTGGGGGCTGAAAAGTCCGAGGGTTGTGGAAGCGACTGTGACCACCAAATTTTTTGCGCCCCTCAATTTAATCCTATAGAAAATTTAAAAAGAAGAGCTCAAGACACGTTACTCAGAGGGACGCGGCCGTGCACTGCCACGTCCCTCTATCACGAGGAAACTTCCTTCGACTTTGGAACGTCGATGTAGTTACTTGCCTCCTGGATTAATGTCATCACATATCACGTTAAACAGCAAAGAACCTCGAATCATCTAAGCTTTAACTTCAGAGTATAGAAATTTGAATGGTATCGAGTTATATATTGTAGAGAGAGAGAGAGAAGACATTAATTTTACAGAGACACTATGCATATATAGAAAGAGGTGTTTCTTAAAAACTGAGCACTGAGAGTCTAATATTATGAACAAGATTGGAATGAAAAGTGATTACTGAGAGTACGTCACAGCACCACCACCACCACGTATAGATGCACCTCCAAGATCTGAATAATGTATAGGACCACCAACTTTGAGGTGCAGGAGTCAACTGAACTCAAACTGCACTCGGCCTCGCTATTTATATATGCAACGACTCGACCGTTAAGTGCCCCCGAGTGAGTAGGTTCATCGAAAATACTACCGATGAGAATTCACAGTTAATGAAATGATGTTTTCCGTAGATGCTTTGGAAAGTTTGAGCCATATCGCGTTGCAGCTACGTGCTAACGTCCAAATTTCAAGGTGTTATCTTTTCACTGTAATCTCAGGGGATTTTCACTTTCTATTGTTAAGTTCATCAACCCGATGTACAACGTACCTCCACTGTTCACGACACTTTGCGCTATTTACACGTGTATATCAAGTGGAGGGTCTTGGTGGTGAATTTCGCGGTAATGCACGTATTGTACCGGGGGTTCTCGAAATTTAGGCATCCATAAAGAAAAATCTAAATTGGAAAGTTTGATGCTCGTTTTCGGAACTTGTTAAAAATTTCGTTTAAATTGACACGGGGTCCTTGAAAATGAAAATAGAATTGGGCCCAAAAGGATACGTAGAAAAACGAATTTAAATAATCCCAGACCCCCGAAACTTTCATGGTACATGGTACGTGCCATTTTTCGCGAAACGTCCCAATAGCAAAAATGAGTGTAACCACCGTACCAATGCACCCAATGAAAAAAAAAAAAAAAATTCCACAGCTAGAATGGGTCTGCGACTACAATTGGCTGCCCACCGCCGCCCAGAGCATATTCTTCGTAGGGGCGATCTTTGGCGGACTGATATTCGGCTACGTGGCGGACCGGTACGGCCGCGTGCCCGCCCTCGTCGGCACCAACCTCGTAGGCTTCGTATCCGGCGTGGCCACCATATTTGCCGGTAGCTTCTGGCAATTCGCCCTCTGCCGATTTTTGTTCGGCTTCGCCTTCGACAACTGCTTCACCATGATGTACATTTTAGGTGAGTTTATCAACATTCAACACTCCAAAGCGTACGTATATATACCCACAAGTGCGACCGATTTCTTTTTTTCCTACCAGCTCAATGTACCACTAAACAAAAAAAAAACTTTTCATCCCTTATTTTCTCGCTCCATCCAACGCTCACGTAAAGTATAAGCAAAAAAAAAAAAAAAAAGTGCCTAATTGACCCGTGTGTATATTCGATTTGTCCGACCCCATACAGTGCTGGAGTACGTGGGGCCAAAGTGGCGCACCTTCGTGGCCAACATGTCGATAGCGTTGTTCTTCACCTTCGCCGCGTGCGCCCTGCCGTGGATCGCCTACTTCCTGGCCGACTGGCGACTGACGTGCGTCGCGACCTCGGTGCCACTCGTACTCGCGGTGGCTGCTCCCTGGCTGGTGCCGGAGAGCGCGAGGTGGCTCGTCAGCCAAGGCCGGGTCGACGAGGCCCTGAGGATACTCGGCAAATTCGAGAGGATCAACGGCACCAAGGTACCCGACCACGTTTACAGGGACTTCAAGGACACGTGCGCGAGGGCCCGCAAGGACGAGGAGGCCGACAAGTCGTACTCGGTCCTGGACCTCTTCCGGAGCCCGAGGCTGCGAAACATCACGGTCCTCCTCATCGTCATCTGGTAAAATTAAACGCACACCCTTTATATATATATATGATTGGCAAATAAAAATACATGTATGTATATATACATGCTTGTGTATAAACACCAGGATGGCCATCTCGTTGGTGTTTGACGGCCATGTGCGTAACGTCGACAACCTGAGGCTCGACGTGTTCGTGACCTTTACCATAGCCTCGGCGACCGAGCTGCCGGCCGACACTTTTCTCACCCTCGTGTTGGACAGGTGGGGCAGGCGTTGGCTCGCTTGCGGCTCCATGGCCATCTCCGGGATCTTCAGCATCTGGGCGAGCCTCGTCACCAACAGTGAGACCCTCGATTGTTACATATATTTATGTTTGCCCTGATCAACCAAAACGTGTATTAAATTTCCCGACAGACATATACGCGGCGACGCTCGCGATAATGGGCCGGTTTTGCGTGAACATATCGTACAACATCGGGCTGCAGTACGCGGCCGAGCTCCTGCCGACGGTGGTCAGGGCGCAGGGAGTCGCGCTCATCCACATAATGGGCTACGTGGCGAGCATAGTCGCGCCCTTTGTCGTCTTCCTTGAGGTGGTGTCGCCGGTGCTGCCGCTCTTTATCCTCGGGGTCTTGGGTGTCGTTGGGGGTGGCCTCGCGCTCTTCCTCCCCGAGACGCTCGACCAGGACCTGCCACAGACGCTGCAGGACGGCGAGGAGTTCGGCCGGGACCAGGGCATCTGGGACATGCCCTGTTTCATGAAGTGAGTTTTCTTTTTTTTTTTTTTTTTTTTTTTTTTTTTTTTTTTTTTTNTTTTTTTTTTTTTTTTTTTTTTTTTTTTTTTTTTTTTTTTTCTATTCTTCAAAGAGGGAATGAGACACTTGGACGTGGGGATTGTGTGCTTTAGGAGGGCCGACGACGAGGGTCCGACCCTGAGTCTCAGGAGGACCTCGACGATACGCAGCTCGAGGCGAGCGTCCATTCGGGGAGAGACGCTGAGGAGCAGCATGATCCTGAGATCGAGCATCAGGTCGAGGAGAAGCATCGCGCCGCACGTCGAAGAGGAGAGGCTTTAGAACTCGGCTTGCTTTTTTCCCCCCACTTTTTTTTCAAGCTCCATCGATCGTGCGAGATTTAAAATATCGTCACCACGTGGTGAACGGGACGTTTTGAAGAAGAAGAATCTGCCATCCAACGTGATCGGTAAAGTCGAAAGGAGCGGAAAAGAAAATTATAATTATTTTCCGATCTGTTTGTCATTCTTGTCTTTACCATACGTACTTTCATTCATGATGACTAGCGGGCGCGTGTAAAATTGATTGTGTTTGTACATAAGTGATAACGTATAGTTTAGTATGTTTTATTTTTTTTTTAATTTCAATGTTACGTATATATTATAATTGTTATTTCATGTATCTGATTTTACGCATAAAAATAAGTAGGTATTGATATTACAGAGGTAAATCAATCAAAACGTCGTGGTGTATAAAAAGAGAATTTCAAAATAAACAATCCTGTGTATAAATATATTGTAAGCTTATTTTGTGTAAATTGCGTTATAAATAAGCTTTTCCATTTTATTCGAAATAAAATGTCCTCTTACAACTTATTGTCTCAGCGTTTCTTCCCAATAACTCAGTACTTTCTATACGTATAAAGACTATTACAATGTATATATAATACTGTAATGAAAGTTTTTGCTCGTGTATACCGGTTATGCTGTGTATATAAATTCATTGTCGTCTATGTATACCGATTTTACCAAACGTACTTTAATCGATAAAAATCCATGTTAAAACGTGAGATATCATCCACGATAGAGTGATGCAATTTTTTCCCCCCTGTTACTCTCGATCGCGCTTATCTAACGCCAGTCACGGCACAATTGATTGCAAAGAGGAGGAGGATCTGTTTCTCGTCCAGAAGCTCAAACCACCGTAATATATCGATACTTGAATTCAAGTGTAATTATTTCATGTCAAAGTGACGGGAGTCTAAACATTTTTACATAAAAAAAAAAAAAAAAAAAAAAATAACAAGTTCACTATCGCGACTCGGGAGACCAATCTCGTATATAGTCTTATACACGTAGCATGCAGTATAAAATATATTTCTCTCGTGCCTTATCTGATCTCTCCGACTCTATTTTATACTTACTTTCCTTAACACGAATATCAGAGCGAGAGTCAGATGGTGTATCTTTGCACACAACGAAGCACAAAGGAGCAAAGTAAAGTCGCATGAATTATATACATACGTATGCATGTTGAAGAAAAACCCGAGTCGCGGGATTGCGCGTGAACGCCTCCCAAAGACAAATATAGATACTATTTAGTATATTAGGCGCTTAATCTATATTTATACAACGTCGAAGAGGAGAGGAGACAAATGTGAGAGAGAGAGAGAAAAGGAACGAGATGCGAGGCAGAACGAAAAATAGGTGCGCGTCAAGCGTACACACGCGAGCAGAGTGCGAGTGAGTGTGAGAGGAATGAAGAACAACCGGAGATGGTTTATAAATAAAACTAGTTTATACTTCTTAAAATATTTTTTCGATTAAACATAAATATAATGTTATATATTATAGCTACTGTCTAGACTTTTATTACACTACGCCATCTTCCGATTTTCGAAGCTCACACGAGAGAGAGAGAGAGTGAAAATTTTTTTTTTTAAGTCGAGGCAAATTTCTTTTTATCCGATGTTTGAACTTCGAATGAGAAATTACGTTAAATGATTAAAAATGTTGTTGCTGATGAATTTCTGGTTTGCCATGTGAAACTGTTATTGAATAGGTCATGTTTATTGATTTTACAAAACATCCGAACAAATGGAAAAAAAGGAATGAAAAGCATGAAAAAAAAATCAGCCCCGCGTTTGTTACTTTCAAACCTCTGGTTTCAAAAATATTCGTTTTTTTAAATTAAATTTAAGCGCGTTCGCGCTAATAATTTTATTATTTTGTTTATAATATTGAAAATCATATAGTTCTTTATAATTATTGTTTTTCAAACGCAACGTCATTGATAACTTATTAATACAACAAGGTTAATCCTTCATTAATTCATTTCTGAATACCAATGGTTTAAGTTACCGTGCTCCACGAGCGTGC
>NW_019379976.1:84379-96292 GCF_000648655.2 Copidosoma floridanum
TTTTTTTTTTTTTTTTTTTTTTTTTTTTTTTTTTTTTTTTTTTTTTTTTTTTTTTTTCACGATAATAGCTAAGTATAATATTATCCTCCGAAATAACAACTTATGGTGTATCGTCACAATAAATTTGCCTATAGTCGCCGGCACCTATATAACAACCGATAAAATTCTCGTGTAACTCGTCGCAATGACCATCTCTAAGATTGCCACACAATCAGTCCATTTTTACTATAATTTCATTTGTTACTTTTAAATACAACGTACCAAAACTCCTAGAGTTTTTTTTTTTTTTTTTTTTAATTTCCATACCGCAAAATATTGAATTGCGCCACTAGGGCATCGCTCAATCAAACGGATCAAACGAATTTACTGTTCGCCCATCTGATTTAGAACAATTGGCGAGTGGCCACCCAATTTAACCGTATGAGCTTGCACACGCGGCGCTTGTAAATTACACCCATCTGATCTACTCCAGATCGACGGTCCATTTCACGACGATGTACCACCAAATAATTACGCAAGCCGAGAGCTCGAAATTTTTCGACTATAACCAGTTGCACTTCAAAGAGCCGATTCTCTGTTTGAAAACAATATTATGATACACAACTGGTACGCAAATGCAAGGGGTGTATATGTTGTACAAACAGTATCTCTTCGTGTACAAACAATCACAAAGTGTATACTTGATTCACCTACGCGTTATCGTGAAGAAAAAAAAAACAAACAAACAAACAATTTCGGAGAAAACACTTTTTCATAATTAATCCGCGTATATACCTCGTCGAACCGAAAAGTCACCCGCAGCCACACAAACATTAAACACGTACATACACATCCACACGCGCGCGCGCGTTTATTATTATTGTTACGTCAGCTTTCGCTCGAGCAACCACCACCAGCACACAAGCCAGTCATCGTCCCTTATCGTTGTTTAATCAAAGACTCGCGTGCTGTGTACGACATGCATATATGTACATGTATACATATATGATATTATAGCGACACAACTGACCCAGCGCGCACATCGTTCGTACAGCTGGTTAACGGCGGTATGGTTATTCGGGGAACTTGGAGGAAAAATTGTGTGTTCGATCAGTCTTATATCGGACGCGATTCCGTGCACTGGTCATTTTTACATTGCGGGACAAGCATGGCACTTGATTGAGCAAAGCGGGACGAGTACGACAATTTTGTGACAAAATTCGTTCGAGCCGGTCGAGTGGACACGTGTTTGGACTTTCGCGAGAGTTGCGCTAAAAACAGAAAAAAAAAAAAATGCAGGAAGATTTGGAAAACGCGACGATCGATGGGGCGGGAGTTGGTGAAGCGACAAAGGTACACTCACGGAGCAAATACTTGCCGATCGAGAAACAAGCCCCGATTTCGGTTTCAGGAAGCCAAGGACCAACATCAGGAGGAGGAGGAGGAGGAGGAGGAGCAGCCTGTCCAAAGAGAGGAGGAGGACTCCGAGATGAGGAAGTCAAAGGAGCACGGGCCCAACGAGAGAACGGCCCTGAGGCCGAGGATGAAGTTGGCCTCGTTCGACGACGCGCTGCCCTACGTCGGCGATTTCGGCAGGTACCAGCTGTACTTGCTGATAGCACTGTTGCCCTACAGCGTGGCCTACGCCTCGCTCTATTTTTCCCAGTTTTTCCTGACCCTCGTGCCGAGGGAGCACTGGTGCAAGGTCGACGAGCTCTTGAATGTCCTCACGCCCGAGCAGAGGTGAGATTATACATGCTTTGTTGGTGCTTACGTTTTTGCGGCCAACGGTACAGGGGATTTCTTTTTTTTTTTTTTTTTTTTTTTCCATCCAGTAGACCACTCGAAAGCCGAGTATTTTGCAACCATTTCCGAACGCATCACTGATGTTTTGGGGAGCACAAAATCACGATTAAATTTTCAAATCAATTTTTCCTTTACAACTCATAACAAAAAATAATGGTGAAACGGGGGAGAAAAAAAAACCGTTACTTACCTAACGACAATAAAAGTAATCCCCCGGTGATTCATCCGCAGGATAGCCGCAGCCATACCAAAAAGTACCAACTACCCGTACTACCAAACCTGTCGACGCAAGGATCTCAACTACCGTGAGATCGTGGGAGGAGGCGTGCCGGGTCCAACCTCGAGGATTTGGACGACCAATCAGACGCTGGGCTGCGACAGTTGGGAGTACAACCTCACCCAGATACCCTACGCCAGTATAGGCGCCGAGGTGACGTGTGACGAGTGCACACCCGATGTCACCTATAATTGTACACCCTCCCTTCGATCGAAAACCTTTTTTTTTTTATATGATACGTTGAACCGCCCCATGTACATTTCTTTCTCTCTCTCGCGATCGAAAGCAACGCTTTTGTACTATAGGCAAATGATTATGTCCATTGATTCAGCTAGACTGGGTATGCGAGCGCACCTACCTCATTTCGACGGCCCAGGCGATATTCTATTGCGGCTCGATAACCGGTGGCTTCCTCTTCAGTTGGATCGCCGATCACCGCGGCCGCGTCCCCGCTCTGGTACTCTGCGCCGGCTGCGGCCTTGTCGCCTCCATCGCCACGGCCACCACCTCGGCTTTTTGGTCCTTTGCCCTCTGCCGGTTCTTCACCGGATTGGCCTTCGACAATGTCATCAATATTCCCCTCATCATTGGTATGTTTTTTTTTTTTTTTTTTTTTTTTTTCGCCAATTTATTCGACAACGGCACACGTAGTTATTGAAAGAGAGAATCAGAGTGATTTTTTTTTTTTTTTTTTTTTTTTCGTCTCCACATCCGATGATATATTGATCGGTATATATTATGCCTCCCTAGAGACTCTTTATTGGCGTTTTATTTGCGCGTTGATTAGACTCGATTGGGGGCAAACGCATTACCGATCGCAGTATTATTCCGTTCGTCGAGAGATGGTTGGGAAATTTCCTTGGTCGAGTTTCACAAGGCGATGACCGATGAATTTCTTTTTCTTCTCAAAATATGCGAGACTGAAAAATACAATTTTCCTTTTTTCCCCCCCTCCAGTGGTGGAGTACATGGCAGTGAGGCGTCGCAGCCTCGTGGTGAACATCGCTTTCGGGGTGTACTTCGCGATCGGCAGTACCCTGTTGCCCTGGTTGGCCTACTACATAGCCAATTGGCGGCTCTTTTGCTTCATAAGTGCCCTGCCGCTCGCCACCTGCTTCATCACTCCCTGGATTTTGCCCGAAAGCGCTAGGTATACTGCAATTGTATCACGTCGGATTTGACGTATCGTTGATTGCTCGATTTTTTTTTTTTTTTTTTTTCCACCCAGATGGTACGTATCCAACAGAATGTCGGACAAGGTCATTGAGAAACTCAAGAGGATAGCCAGCGTGAACAAAGCCAAACCCGATCCCAATTTTTACAGCGTTCTTTACGTAAGCAGCGAAACAGGGCAAGGGACATTTTTGTCGATTTATATAAAAAAAAAAAGGAGGTCATAAAACGATTAATTCTATCGTTTCAGAGAAACCTCAACTCGTCGGACAACAAGACGGAATCGGCCACCCTGATCGACCTGTTCAAAACGCCGAGACTCGCCAGAAAAACGATCATCCTCACGGCGTTCTGGTAAGTATATAGTGGAGAGAAATGGCTCGCATGTATATGGATTGAAAAGAAAAAAAAAAAAAAAAAAAAAAAAAATGATCGGTTTTCAGGGCTCTGGTGGTAACGGCGTTCGACGGCCACGTGTACTCCCTGAAGCTCCTGGACAGTTCGGTGTTTGTCTCGTTCTCCCTGGCCTGCGCGACCGAGTTGCCGGCCGGACTCCTGCTCGCCCTGATAATCGACCGGTGGGGCCGAAGGTTTTGCGGCTTCATCACCATGTCCTCGACCGCCTTGTTCAGCTTCGCCGAGATACTCCTCGACTCGAGTAAGTTGTGATTCGGTAAAAAATAAAGAAAAAGTGTGTATGACCGAGTGACGTGTGCGAAAAAAAAAAAAAAAAAAAAAAACAGGCGAAGCGAAACTGGCCATGTCCATATCGTCCCGGTTCGCTCTGAACATGGCAGCCAACGTGGGACTGCAGTACGCCGCTGAGTTGCTGCCCACCCCCGTGCGGGCTCAGGGAGTCGGGATGATTCACATTGTCGGGATCCTCGCGCACTCCATAGCACCTTACATCGTCGACACCGTGAGTCATGTTTTTTTTTTTTTTTTTTTTTTTTTTCCATCCAGAAAAACTTTCACGGTTACGTTCCATCGGCCCGGCGTCGTGTCCGATCGGTGATTAACTCCTTTCGCGCCTCATTGTTTTGCGATCATTACGTCAATGGAGGCGATGGCACAAAAAACGCGCTTGGAGTAATCTCGCAATAATTGAAAAATTAATTGAATCATTTCAATTTGCAACGGGAGATTGCAGTGCCCGTTGGTACAAACATCAGTGGCGAATCAAAGTATACGTGTTTATATATCGATGGTACGAAAACGCCAAGGTGTACATATGACATATAAAATGTATATCGCGTGGTTTAGTCGTTAATACGTGGGATAGGCGATAAGTTAGTAAACTAATTAGCCGGCTCGCCGACAAAGCTCGAAAAAGAGAGTCCCTGTGTCGCCGGCGTTTTTGCCTTTTGCATGTCTCGGACTCTCCCCCTCCTCTTTTTCTCATTGCCTCTCTTGTGTTTGTTCCGCTCTTTCGGCCATTCGATTTTGCTCTCCCATTCTCCCTTCGATACTTTTTTGTTGTTTTACTGTTCTCCAGAGGTGTATTTGTCTCTCCTTTACCACGAAGCGTTTGCTCTACAGCCAATTGTTTTTCTTTTTTCATATTCCTACTCATTTCATAATCATATTTACTAATTGTAAAAACATCTTACGTAACACACAAGCTGTATGGGTCAGATAGTAGATGTTTTGATTTTTGCAGTTGTCTCATATAATACAGTGCTTAAACCTCTACCTGTATCTTTGTCACATACGAGGGGTTGCACACTCTTGAAGTCATTAAAAAAGACTTGATAAGTCGTTCAAAGACTTTAAAAGTCTCAAAAAGGCTTTGGAAGGTAGCCTCCCATGCATATCTGCATAAAAATCAACAAACTCTACTTATACCAACGTCAATACATGACATAACGTAATAAACAGCATAAACCTATTTTTTTTTTACACACGGTTTGGTATTATTAATGCAGCAAAACACATGCAAACTGCANAAAAAAAAAGAAGAAAGTCTTACCAACAATCGCAAGTAATATTACATGAAAAACGAACAAGAAATGTATCAATTTCTAATACGTATTATATATAGGTACGTATGACACAACTTTTAATATACTTCCAAAACTTTATCCGCATGCATCATCACAGTTAGCAATACTAAGGCGCATCGTCACATAGTCGGCCCCTTCAAATAGAAGCAGTGCTCATCCTGTACAAACTGCCATGACTGAAGCCCATGTTCACCTCGCCCTGCTTTCTTCTGTACTTTTTTTTTTTCTCCTGCGTCCTGTAGGAAAAAAAAAAAACACATCTCTCTCTCTCTAAAGTGCAATAACAATTAATATAGATAGCATATACTCACGCTTTTACGCAAGGGATCCACCAGAAGCTCTGCTCCTTGCCGAACACGTTGCCCTCCTCGAGCGTCTCCGGCAGCTCCTGGTCTATCGTCTCGGGTAGCGTCAAGGCGAGTAGCGCGGCGAGGATGGACAGGGCACCCAGCGCTATCAGAGGCAAAGATGGATGGACGTTCGCCTGAAACGAGCAAAAAAAGGCACTCATTTAGCGTTGTTTCAACGAAAAAAGCCCACGACATTATCCTTACCAGGTAGACGATGTAGGGCCCCATGATGTGAGCAAAGTATCCGCAAATGTGGATCAGTGAAATACCCTGAGCCCGGACTACAGTTGGCAACATTTCGGCCGCCCACTGGAAAGCTATGTTAGTCGAGACGTTGACACCGAGGCGAGCGATAATGGCCATCGTCATGGCTGGAGCTCCTGTGCCACCAAAGTTTATTCGTGACAAGAATTATGTGTAATCTCGCGTGTAACCAAGTGGGACCGAATATTTCATACTCTCTCACCCTTGGCCTGTCCAACGGCGACGAAGGAGAATACACCGCACAGAAACATGAACATAAATCCCATCCAGCGTCTGCCCCACCTGTCCAAAAACAGGGCCAATATTATGGCTGCTGGTAGTTCCGTCATGGCAGCCAAGGAGAACGACGTGAAAACGTCCGAGTGCAGGAGCTTCATGTTCCACACGTGGCCGTCGAACACGAAAACAATCAGTAACCTGTCGATCAAAATAAACTGTTGATTAATTCGTTCCAGATTGCAATTGGACGTCCAAATGAGTGATCAAAATGGCCATGTGGCAAATAAAAAAACTCACCACATAACAACGAGGACAATGGTAATGCGAGCCTGGCGCATTCGTTTGAAGAGATCGAGGACCGTGTGGTTGTTGCCCTGCTCGGTTCCACCCAGCGTGGCACGGCTGCTCCTCTCGAATTCCTCGTAAACCTCAGGTGGCACGCTCTTCTTGTTCACTTTCTCGAACTTCTTCAGCATCTCCACGGCCTTGTCCACTCGGCCGTTCGTTATGTACCATCTGCACGGACATTACACGATCCATCGTTTTTATTTCAAAAGCAACATAAACTCGAGAGCTCATCCCCNAAACCTCAGGTGGCACGCTCTTCTTGTTCACTTTCTCGAACTTCTTCAGCATCTCCACGGCCTTGTCCACTCGGCCGTTCGTTATGTACCATCTGCACGGACATTACACGATCCATCGTTTTTATTTCAAAAGCAACATAAACTCGAGAGCTCATCCCCACGAAGATATATAGAGAAAGAAAGTGCAAATCACAAGCCTAGCGCTTTCGGGAACGATCCAGGGGGTGACGAAGGCCACGACGAGCGGCAGCGCGCTCAGTACGCTCAGCATCTTCCAGTCCCTGATCCAGTAGGCGATCCAGGGAAGGAGAGCCGAGGCTATCGCGAAGTAGATCCCAAAGGACATGTTGGCTATGAGCGTCCGGTACTTTGGCCCCACGTACTCGATCACTGAGAAAATCGTAAACGCCAAGTGTATGGATGTACAACTACTTGTGGGATTTGGTACCGATGATTTTCCCTACCGATGATGAAGACGATGTTGAAGCAGTTGTCGAAGGAAGTGCCCACGACGAATCGGGCCAGCGCGAACGTCCAGAAGTTGTGGCAAAACGCCGTGGCGATCGAGGCAAAGAAACCGACGCTGTTGCAGGCGACCAGAGCTGGTAATCTGCCGTAGTGGTCGGCTATGTAACCGAAGATAAGACCACCGATTATACTGCCCGCGAAAAAGGCCGATTGGGCTGCTGAGCCGAGGAACGCTTTTCCGCATACCCAATCTTCCTGTGGGAGCGAAGATAAATTTACTTTCGTACTTGCAAATTCAATTTTTTCCAACTCCTCTCTTGTTTGACCCAGGAATACGTTTTCTTTCATTCCCAATTGAACTACATGATGCACGCAATACTTTTCCAAAAATATTTTTGTGCTCCCAATAAAATTCTTTCCAAATATTTTCGATACTTTAACATCAATCATATAATTTGAGAAAAATTTCAAATCATTCCATCGATCATTTTCCAAGGACATTTATTATCTTCTTCTATGAAAAAAAAAAAAGATGTGGAGAAAAGTTTCTGTTACCATACTATTTATACATTACAGACGAACCATGTTGAACATTCTTTTAAATATCTAAATATTACTTTTATCCCCTACGTTTTTTTCAGGCATCACTTACATTATCTAAAAATAATAAAACCAAAGGTTTGAAAGTAAAGAAGTCAAATTATCATTGATGGTCTTTCAAGAACCACTTTTAATTCAAACATAACCGGATAAATCCGATTAGTGCTAAAATTTTTTCCTCGCCCTACTTGTTTTGCATTGCAAATATTATAGTACGTGCAGAATATTAAAAACGCCCTTCAAGTTTCTCTCGACAATTTTTCACGTAAACTGAAATTCATAGATTTATCAGAATGGCCTGAAATCACGTTTATCAACACATTCACTCAATAAATATAAAAAAAGTTTCGCATTTCCCTCAAGTAGTTCAAATTAAAAAATGAAAAAAAGTGCTTTGAAACATGTATACCCATGAAAACCCACCTCCGAAGCGATGGACATGTACGGCACGTTCGTCAAATCGTAGCTGTGGCCATATTTGCATTCCCCAATGGGCCATTTCGGATCTGCATGGGTCAAGTTTTTCAACAACACTTCCGTATAATTCGTAAGGTACATCCTACATCTCGAGTACGGGACAGGTGACTCCGAGGCAGCCTCGGTGCTGTTGGCCGGAGGTATGGACAACGCGATCCTACGAACCATCGTGATGAGTTAACGTGCACGCCGATTCTCGAGTAGCAAGGTGGTATCAATAAAAAAAAAACAAAAAAAACGTACTTTTGCTCGTTTGTAAAACTAGTGTTGTCGAACTCGGGTACCCTGCACCAGTACTCCTCGGGCAGCAGGGTCATGAAGAATTGCCCAAAGTACAAAAAAGCGTAGACCAACGTGAAGGGGAGCAGAAGGAAGAACAGGAACCACTGGTAGCGTCCAGCCTCGCCGATGTAGGGCAGAATATCATCGAAAGTCTCGATTTTCGGTCTATTCGAGACCCGACCCTCGTCCTCCTGCTGCTTCCGTTTGTCCAGAGTTGGACTCATCCTTGAACATCAAATCTTTTACGTACACTTTTCGCTGTTTCAACCCACAATCTTTTTATCAAATCAACATCACCATGGCTATAGTTGATAAAAAAAAAGAAAACACCCGCGCGGGTGGCAATCGCGATAAAACGATTTGAAATCGGTGGAAGATACCGCACGATTTCGTCGAGCCAGGAGTTCGCGATCGACTGGTTCTCCGACCGATAGCTCGGCTCTTATATATGTACTTTTAGCGACACGCTTATCTAGCGCCTTTTTTTTTGCATAATGCCACGAGATCTCCCTCGAGTGCAGTTCTGTTGATGCGCGTATTAACATCCGATACGCCGATTTTTTTTCATGCTTTGTTGGACATCATTTAATGCCTCAACAGTCGAATCGGTATGAGTAAGTAGCGATTGTTCTTCGTAGATGGATTATTTTGGGTATCAAAGGGATTTGGCCTTCCGTGTACTTACGGTATCAAGATCGTTTTGTCTTTTTTTGCTCTGATAACGATATCCGATTTATAAATAGAATGAAGCTTGATTTTTTTTTTTCAAGATCGATCGAGCTAACTTGATTGTTGCATGGATTTTATGGATTATAGTGAGATGTGCAATTTTTGAAATAAAATACTTTCACTGGTCAAACTTGGCTATTGAAAGAGTCAAGGAAACATCATGTGAAATGTAAGAATAGTTAAAAAATGCGATGTGCATTATCGAATGAGCACATGTGGAAACTGTGGCCAGGTATATAAGTAACAACATATACCGATCTGATAAAAGTGTCTTTGGCAATGAATAAGCACAAGCGGTTGTTTAAAAATAATCGAGTGATCTATCTAGTGATCTTCATCATTTTCCTGCAAGTGGGAAGGAAGAAGGTGCTTTTAAAAACTTGGGAATAACTGTTGATTCAATACAAGTAAACAAATGAACATGATATTTTAAATAATATTAATAGTATTTTTCTTATTATGTAACGTGTCTAGAACTGTATCAACATTATCATCGTTAATAATACCACTGGTACACACATCTCATTCAAGACACGTAGAAATTTAGAAAGACACGCGACTGTACAAAGTTTACTCGCTAATACATGTACGCGTTACTTCGTTACCACTTATTTGTGAAATTAATCCATTTAAATATGCTGTGACGAGACCTCGTCTCTTCTTTTTTTTTTCTTTTTTCAGCATACCATTAATACATTCCACATGCAACTCTGCTCTACGCAATGAAACAATTTTTGACTTTACAACTAATAAATTTCAATATCGACATCCACGATGATGATATATTTTAAATAAGCCGACAAAACATCGGACAATAATACTTACGTTCCAAGATACAAAAATACGTTCAAGGCACAAACTTCATCTACTTACACGTACATTATATATGTATAACGATGATAACAATGTTAATCATAATATAATAAATTGGCTACAGCTTCACGCGCAAAAGGGGCTCGGGGGCATAAGTACTCTAAGAAAAACACCGCACAAACATAAAACAAATCGATGATTCGCGCTTTCTCTCTTTTCTTCTTCGCCACGAACCCGGCCGAGTTTAGCCGGCATCACCAACTACATAGTTTTGGAATGTTGTTGTCATCACTTGGAAAAAAAAAAAAAAAAAAAAAAAACCAACACATACAGAGCACCAGTGCCGGTAACCGGCTGTAGTCTACACGAAAATTGAAAATCAACTATCTAGAGGAATATATACGTATGCATTTGCAAAATCATTGATTTCACTACTTCAAGTTTTCGCTCTTTTGTAACGACACACACATGCACACCCACGCGTTTCACCCTGCACTCGCATAATACATCTCGCTAAACAAACAACGTATACACTACTAATCACAGCGCGTCGATTGATCCTTCCTCTCCCTCTCTCTCGATGTACGCACCACTGTTTTCTTTACTTGCGCGGTCCTCTCATTCTTGTACTCCCGTTCTCTGTCCGTAATAATCACGCACCGGGCAGTGGAGAAAGGAAAAATTCTCTTTTTTTTTTGTCCCATCGACGCCATCCACCTTCGATTGCAAGGACACCTCGTCGCAAGCTATATATATTTACAATGGGTCGCGACAAAGGTCGAATTAATATAGGTGTTTAGCCAGGAAATGTGTTATAATCTCGTCGACTCGACCCTCTGCAAACTGCCGGGGTTGAAGCCGGCGTTCACCGCGCCCAGTTTTTTCCTGTACTTTTTCTTCTTTTCCGGACTCCTGCGTGGAGAAAAAAAAAAAAAAAAAAAACACCAAGCACATTTTAAGAAAAATTACACACGAAATTCAATGTATATATATTTGACTCACGCTTTTACGCAAGGGATCCACCAGAAGCTCTGCTCCTTGCCGAACACGTTGCCCTCCTCGAGTGACTCCGGTAGCTCCTGGTCTATCGTCTCGGGTAGCGTCAGGGTGAGGGCCGCGTCGAGCAGCGACAGCACCCCGAGAGTTATCAGAGGCAGCGCCTCGTGGGTATTGGCCTTGAAACATCGCGGAAATAAAAAAAATTACATTTGCAATGGCACCACCTTGGGTGCGGGTATATTTAAAAAAAAGCGGTCAACCTACCAGGTAGACGATGTAGGGCCCGATGATGTGGGCAAAGTACCCGATGATGTGGATCAACGAGACGCCCTGAGCCCGGACCACGGTCGGTAGCATCTCCGCGGCGTATTGGAAGCCGATATTGGCGGCTATGTTGACGCCGAGGCGAGCGATAATGGCCATCGTCATGGCCGGCACACCTGCTCGCGACACATTTTTCATTCGATCAATAAGATTATTGGCTTTTTGTACCTGGTCACACGAGTACGTGGAATAATTGATAACACTACCTTTATCTTGTCCAATGGCGATGAAGGAGAAAACGCCGCACAGGAGCATGGAGGCAAAGCCCATCCAGCGTCTGCCCCACCTGTCCAAAAACAGGGCCAATATTATGGCGGCTGGTAGCTCAGTCATCGAGGCGATGGAGAACGACGTGAAAACGTCCGAGTGCAGGAGCTTCATGTTCCACACGTGGCCGTCGAACACCAAAACTATCAGGAGCCTGTGGATGAGACAAAATGTAACATTGATTTCGTCATCCGCGGAGGGGTCCGGAAGAAAACGAAAAAAACCATAATGAGCGAAGGAATGAAAAAAAAAAAAAAAAAAAAAAAAAAAAAAAAAAAAAAAAAAAAAAAAAAAAAAAA
>NW_019379978.1:0-28642 GCF_000648655.2 Copidosoma floridanum
AATAGATAAGTATCTTTATAATTCTTTTTGTAAGATAATGTGAGGTAAAATGCATCATTAAAGTAAAAGGCATTAGTTATTTGTTATTAAGTGTTGTGTAGTTCATTCTTTTAAAAAAAATACGAATTCTGGTGTTCGATAAAAGTCGTAAGATTCGTGCGCGGAAATGGACAAAAGAATGTAAAGAAAAGACGATCGGAATATATGTAAAAATCTCTGGCTTTTTGCGCATACAACTTCACTTTTCACAAAACTTTCTCTCTGATCGCACGTCGTTTTAACCTTCGTGTTTAACCCTAAAAAAGAAAATTGAGATTGACTACAAGCTTGCGTCAATTGTGACCAAACATCGTCTCCCAGCAAGGCATTAACGATATTTCGTAGCAACGAAAAAAGCGGTCCTGCCTGGCCAGCAGACATGAAAAAGCCAAGCTCCTTGCTCGCAATCCAAAAAAGCCGAGCTCCTTGCTAGCAATCTTGTTCACGTTAAATGAATCTAAGCGACAGATTCATCGCAACCATAGCTCCTGACGAGGTACAATTATTATTTTAAACACCACAAACTTACACAAATATCAATTCATTTGAGTATATTTTGTTATTCTCATCCATAATTTACTTATGTACAATCCTTTGACATAATAAATCAGGTTTTTTGCCGAAAGGCTTTTTCCTACAATAAGCTTCTTTCATTTTATACTATCTTGTTTTAAATACTCAAAAATCATGCCTTAATTAAATTTAGAGCGCGACTCTTAACCTCTGGGGTCTTACTCTCTACATGGAATTTCATTTTTAATTTAAAAATAGCTGTGCATTCTTCGTTACAGTTAGTCAGTTTCTTCTTCTTTGTGACTATTTAATCAGAAGAAGTTTGTTATTATTCACTAGTGATTTAAGGTTATAATGCATGAAATTCAATGTAACATGTTAAACTTGCCTAAGCTTTTACTTCTATTAAAAGGTAAGCTTAGTAGGGTTGTATTTTAAATTCAAATAAAGTTTTTACAGGATATCAAGGCAGATGAACGAAGCAATAGTGCCGAATATAAGTCAATGGTAATGTTAAGACCTCAAGCAGAGTCAACAATAAAATGCATGGCTTGCAATAGTTATGGATGTAACGATATAAAATATGACATTCATATCACAGGTACGTAAATCTAAATAAATCATCTGCATTAAGTTTTCAGAGTGATGAAAATCAATGGTCAGAATTTTTTTTAATGTTTATTATTTTATTCAAAGACGGAATTCCCAATAAGGCTTATGGAATTATAAAACCAAAAATAAAATTTCGTGAAGGTCAAAATATTTCTTTAGTATGTTCTGCTGTCATTCGTGAATTTTACCCAATATCATGGTCAGTTGATAAAAGATACGAAATTGTAGATTCTGGTCAGTTCTACACTGAAGTTATGATAAAAGTTATTAAAACTTAAAGAGCAGTTTCGTTGTCCCGATTTGTAATCATTGGGATTTTACAATTTTTCAGTAAGAATTCACGTAACGTTCACGAAAACTAAGTACACCTATCGTGCCATCTTGTCTATCAACAATTTGAGTGGCTCAGATGAAGGAAATTATTATTGTTCATTCAGATATTCTTACCACTATGACGAAGAACTATAATTTCTAAAAGTAAATGGTACGAATAAAAAATTATTTTTTAAAAATAATTATATGCCAGGTCCTGTTTCAATAAATTGATTACTTTTAATTTTGCCTTTAATGATTTTAATCTTTAGTTCCAGCCCACTTTGTTCGTGGAAATGTTAATGACGCTGCAATAACACGATTTGCAAAAGATCTAGAAAATTCTGTCTATTTATCATGTCATTTCGAAGGAATGCCAGCACCTACCATTACATGGTTCAAAGACGGTACATCTTTATCGTCATCGAAGCAGTTTAGTTTAGAGGATGAAAATCAAAAGTTAATTATACGATATCTTTTGGAACCTGACAGTGGTAACTATTCATGTGTTGCAGAGAATGGCTTTTGGCCAGTGACAAAATCTCAAACAATTATTGTAAAAGATATGAATTGATGTACAAAATCATACTTTATTCTTCAAGAAAACTGACGACTAATTCCTTACTTTTATTAAAAGTACTGCTTTCCTCCAAAAAAACTTATAGAGTGACATTTACAACAAAATGAGTTTATTACATTATTAGTGTGGGGAGTATTCTTATACGTCATTTTCTTATGAAAAACTTTGTAATGAAAATGAAAATTTGAAATACAATTAATGATATTACCAAGTTTTCAAAGAGGTTGATTATACATTAAAAACTTTACTTGTGGATTGTGGTGATCGTGTGGCTTATAACAATTCTTACATCATGTTTAATACTCTTATATTTAAAAGCTCAACATGGGAAGGTAAAATAACGATTGTAATTATTTCTTAAATATTCTTATCATTGAATCAACAATAGTTTCTAGTTAAAAAAAAAACACCTATACTTAGTAGAAGCTGACTTCACGCATATAAAAGAAGTAGTAGTTGATTTGATGAACCCAGATTTAACGTACAACGTTCTATTTATCGAATTAATGATAAAAAATGGAGAAGCGGGGCTTTGTAAGTTCTGTATATCTTTAAAAAAATCTTTAAAACTATCTCTTGCATTATCGAAACAATTTTATTAATTAAGTTGAACCAAATACAGGTGAAAACAACACTTCTACAGGAAAAAATTGAAGGACATAACTATTTCACTGCTCGTATTGCTTACTGAAATATTTGTGCCATGGGTCATTTAATTGGCCAAAATTATTTTTAATTTAAAAATGAAATATTGAACGCTATTGGCGAATTAACAAAGTGAGTTCCTATCAGCCCGTTACTTGTAGAGCGTTTGATGAAGTAGCTCTCTTATATACATATCGATATAAAAAGTTTCACAGTAATATTACTTCAGCTCGAGTACAGCTGAAAGTAACCAAAGTGGCCCAAGCCCCGCTGCAGTCAAGCACACATACCTATATAGATTTGCATGTACTCCTAGCAAAAAGGCATCATTACGTTTGGTTCATGCACTGTGTATTTGTTTTATTGTGGGGAAAAATTATCTTTTTGCCTTTAACAGAAGTCGCTAGAGGTAGAAAAAAAGGCTAATTGGTCTATTAAATAGTGATGTTTGTTTTCGAAGATTCGCGCATATCAGTGACAATAAAATGGTGTCTGCACAGGTGCGGATTATATTTTCGTATTTGTCTGAAACAAGTTTTTACTTTCTTTCTCAGGAAATATCACGAAAAAATGTTTTACTACCAGCACTTTGCAATGTGGCATTTGAAAGAAAAAGATATTTTCTATGAGGACCTCAACATAGCTTAGATATTTCAATCTTCTTTAGGAGATGCATAAGTAACTTATTGTCTAATGCTATTTCAGGGGAGCTAATGTTAGTAATTAAGATGATCTTGAAGTAAAATCCTATAATAAAAATTATACTCTCTACTCTAAGAAACTATTGATTAGTCATGCATTAAATCTAGGACTTTACAATTTGCAAAAATTTAGCCAATTATTTGCTATATTCAAGTTTAGTGTAAAATTTCTCAATTATTATAAAAAAAGTTTTAAGTATCAGAAAAGTAAATAATGTCAAGGGAAAATTTATGCTTTTATTAATCTACCAAAATAACTTATTTTTGCACCCGATTTAAAAATAAAAGTTTTTTCGCAATAGTGAGCTGAAAATATGTGTTTTCCGCACTGATATAAGTGTGGAAAATCGATTTTCCCTACTAATATCAGTGCGGAAACCACCTATTTGCCGCACACTTATTGCGAAAAAACTTGTACGCAGCTCGTGCGGGACGATTTTCCGCACTCATGTGATAGACTCGCAATCACGACTCGTGCGGGAAATCGTCTTTTCCGCACTTGTTACGTAAACAACTATTGCAGCATACTGCAAAAATAAGACTTATATTGCTCGCAATTACAGGTACTATAGGAGAAAAAATCGTGAACACGAGTTCCAGTAGTGGTGATACCCTTTTTAACAATATATTTACAAAAATTATATCCGTACAAATGATCTACACAGAAATAATTTTTTCATGTAAATCATAGAAAATGAGAGTCACATCTACTGAAAATCGTGTACGCAATTCTGTTCGTACAGTAAATGACATGGTGAGTGAAATAAGTCCTATTACGAGGGAGTACCTAAAAAATTATTTTGGTTAAAAATCTGAGAGAAAAACGGGATATTTTAAGTGAATTCTCTTAGATTTATTTAGTCAATTGAATGAAGATCCAAATGAATCACTTAAAAATTATTATCAATGTTATTATATACACAACTACTCAGGCACTAAGTTACCAAAATATGTGGCTCACCAATAAATAAGGCAGTGTGGACAGCTTTAAAAAACTAAAATGGAGGCATAATGAGGATATGTGGCTTACAGCGGATGGTAAGTCCTATTTCTACATTTCAGCGTAAACTAACTTAATTGCCGCTTAGCAAATCAGAAACCTACATTTGTGTATAGTTGATTATAAAAGACATAGTCACCTTCTAGTATCGACATACTACTTGTGTAGTTCTTCGATTCTAGGTTTGATCACTGCAACGGGGTACATACAAAAACTCTTTAAATAAGCGATACTTTTACAAATTACAAAAAAGTGAGGCTGCAAATTTTCAGTTCTTAACCATTTAACCTTCAAGTGAGACACACCCTACAGACAGCAATGACAAACTTTCAAAGATGGAAGGACCCACTGACTCTCCTACGGCGGGAAAAACTACTCATTTTTCTTATTATACTAACAGGTATGTATAACATTATATTTTACGCTTCTGAATCCACAACTGTCCTTACTATACAACTATCACTTTATTTTCCTTGAAAGTATAGTTATATTTATCTCATAACTATTGCTAGAATTGCAACTGATTCTTACAGTGCACAAGCCTGTTAACTTTAACTTATTATTTTTAGTTACAATTTTTGAGTACTTCTTTTCGCACTGTCGTTTAATCGATGCATGCAATGGATATGTGTAACACCAGTATCAAAAACACTTCTTCATAAATGTCATAAATATTGCAGATCTATATTTGAACTGATTAATTAATCGTTTTAAAAAGTTTAGTGCAAATATTAAACCTTAAAAAAACACCTATTTTTGCCGCGTTAAAGCCCCTCAACTATCGGTAAACTATGTTGCGTATTCATTTTTTGTCATTTTTAAATGTGAAATAGTCAAAAATCATAAGTATTTCTCGCAAATGAATGATAGGAATAATAACTAAAATTAACAAGGCTAAGTTACGATAGTAAAAAAAAAAGAACTAATACATAAGTAATGTGGTTGCAACACGTACTACAACGTAACGCAGGGGCGAATAACGTCGACATTCAATTGACTAGTAATTGCATGATAATTAGAAAATTCAATAAAAAATAACTTTATACTTTTCATGTCATGTAGTCTCTGATAGTTTTTTTTGTGTTGCTCAAGTATTTTTTTCGCACCGTATCATCTTGCACCGTCGCAAGGATTTTCGCTAATAATTTTTATACTTTTTGTTAATATGTACTTATAATTCGATGCGCTAGGACCCTTACGACTGAGGGCTATGCAGAATTCGACGGGCATGCAGTTGATAATTTATTAGTTTTGCAGTAATTTTCGGAATATTTGCTTCTAGCGTCGATGTGAAGAATGAAGTGCTAAAATTTAAAATTAATGTATAAGTCCGAATCGTATTTGTTCTTACTTTCTAGATAGCTACAAAATCAAAGAAATAGCTTTGCTATTAACTAATAATACAAACACTTACTGAATTTTGAACAAAACAAAGTAACAGGACCCATATTATCAAAACTTTTTTGTTTTCGTAAACACAATTATATTACATTTTTTCCAAATTTACGTTGAATAAAGTTTTTACGGTGATGTATGTTGTTGTGTTGGAAAAATTAAAGAATTACCAATCTCTGGACTTTGATGTATATTAATATATTAAATAGCAAATAAAAAACCATGACATTAATTAAAGTAATCGTAAAGAGCGAGTGTGACAGCTCAAGCATAGTTAACCTATGAGGAACGGCGTAGACGAAGAAGATAAACATTATAAGATTAATTTTAAATTTTGTAGGTTGCTATGGATATAAGATTCAGCTCCATCCAAATGTGACCGAGTTGCAGATAAATGAAGGAGAAACCCTTAACATTACATGCATAAGCACCGGCTATATCAATTTTTATTTTCCCACCAACAATTCACAGGGTAGAGTAAGTTGAATGACTTGATTATTTTATGTACACATTTATAAGCAGGCTTTTGACTAAGACGATAACCACTGACTTTTACTTAAAAAAAAGACGACTTCTCGACCAGATGTTATACCAGAAGGCAGGAGCACGAACAAAACATTTATAAGATCATCAACTGTTTTTGGAGACACTGGCTGGTATGGTTGCGCTGATGAAAGTAAACAAGTAACATACTTCACGTTAAAAAATCACAGTGATCCAAAAATTACTTGGATGTACGTTTATGTTAAATGTAAGTTAGTAAAAGTATCATTCTTATTGATTTTTTATCTTAAAATAATCATAAATTATCATATTACTGCACAAAAAATATTTTAAAAAGTTGTACTATTGATATACAGCCAATAGAAACCCATTCGTGCATGGACATAAAAAGGGAGATTTTTTACTAGCTCATGGATGTAATGTACATGTTATTTTTCCGTGCCAGACGACTTCTCCTGAGTTTAAAGTCACTTTGAAAAAAAATGGAAACGTAATGTCGACCTGTTAAAATTTACTTATCAAGTGATAATTTAAAACTTTAAAAATATTTTTATTGTAGGTAGTTCATCTCGGCAAAAATACAAATTTTAATCCGAAAATTGGTTACATCATTAAGAATGGAGCTCGTCCCTACTCTGATTTATTTACTTGTTCCGTAGAGCATAACAATTTTTCATACACAATTATTCTGAGAGTTGATATCCATACACTTTACGATTGTGTGGGTTCGCCAGAAATAATCATTAATGGTCCAAAAGACATCACTACAGGCTCGAGATTAAGTGCTAAATGTACAGTTAGAGTAAGAAGAGAAGCCGCTTACAGCATTTATTGGAAAATTCCGCAGAACACGGTAATGTTAAATACCTGTTTATTATTAAATTCATTTTAATAACGGCACATGTGTGCTTATAATATTTCCAAAGAATTTTCTAAATAATACAGTATTTACGTTTAATAGACTTCTAGGATAATTTCAAACACTATTAAAAAAAATGTTAATAACTTCTGGATACAAGATGTAATAACGTCTGAGCTTATTATTGACAATGTTACATTCGAAAATACAGGGAATTACATGTGCCAAATAGAATCATCGTATAATGAAACACAAAGTTCTGAAGTACATAATATATGTGTTTATGGTAGGTCTTGGTTCCGAACTTTTTGGTCACTTCTTTAAAATAATCATTGGTTTTTACAAATTTTTTTTTACAGATTCTAATCATCCCTTCATTAGTCTGACATCTGTTGAGAGAAAAGTATCCAGATTACATGGTGAATCTGTAACTTTCTTGGCTAATGTCTCCGCATGTCGACAACCGTTTTTACAGTGGTAACACACGCAGTTTTTTCAGATATATAAATTGATGAACACGATACTTATAATATATACTCCTGGTCTTATTGAGAAGTTTATTGTTTTTTAGGAAATATAATCATGGTGTCATCCCTCGATTTTTAGAATATTCTGGAAGCTTATTATCAACATTTTCTAACCGAACAATAAGTAGCTTACGCATATATCATATTTCTATTGCCAATGATGGGATTTATACTCTAGTAGCTGACAATTCTCTAGGAAAAAAAAACATAACGTTTCATCTTAAAGTTTTTGGTAAATAAAATTTTGATAACACAGATTAAACAAGCGAAAAAAGGCACTATTGCACTCGAAAGAGCTGACCCACTAAATATACTCTACTTCAACACCCCCTCCCTTGGAAAAAGACCCGAAAAAAAAAAAAAAAAAAAAAAAAAAAAAAAAAAAANTTGCTTTTTTAAACTGGAAGCTAAAATCGTTGTACCACATGTTGATAATTAATATTATTATACAGTAAGAGAAAATATTAAACTCAAAATATTCTGTACGATGTTTTTAGCTTTATCTTGTTGAATTTTTTTTATATGATACTTTATCAAATAATATTGAGTAAACTAATATTAGTGTATTAAATGTTCTAGTTAATTTAGACTTTGAAAATTAGAGCTCTGTGTGTTTTTACTTACTTTTGATTTATTTTTATTTCACAGCAGCATGTTACATTTGTTTGAATGTACTTTTCTGTTATTCTCACTCTTCTTTACTTGAATGATTATACTATTTTACTGCTTGTAGATAAGCCCAGCGTGAGGTTTGATCCAAGTTATTTAAAAAATTACTACAGCTACAATGAGACTGCGACGTTTATTTGCCTTGTTAAAAGTAATCCGAAATTTAATGTATCATGGAGTTATGTCAGTCACCCGACAGAGTCTACACATGTTGATGAATCATCTAAGCTACAGGTTTGTTTGTTTTATTAAATAGGAATGTTTTAGTTTTAATTGATGATTTAAAGTAATAACCAAAAGTATGTAAAATAATCAATATGCGTGAGAGCGTGATGAGGTAAGTTTAAGAAAGCAGACGAGGCTTTGGTGACCGCGCTACTATTCAATTTTAATTCACATACTCGAATGTATAAATTACAAAAAATTATTTTTTTTGTCCGTACGCCTTTAATTTTTAGGTTTATTTTCAACTTTTTAATTCTGTTGTACAGTTTTTGTGACGAATAGAAGCCAAAAAGTCGTAAGAATAACGAAAACTAGACGAGTGAATCTCAAAATGCTGTAATTATTGTTTTACTATGCTTAGTCTTCACTAAAACAGCCTTACCGTTAAGGACGTTCGTTACAGTTACACAGTTAGAGGAAAAATGTAGAGAGAGCAGTGAGGGGGGAGCGAGTATGCGGCAGCGCCATCACCTGTTTTGCATTCACTTGTATATCTGTATATTGACGTCTGACATTTTTAAATTTAGTTGCAAAAACAATTTAAAGATTTCTCTGAAAAATGTTTATAATATTAGTATAACGGTATTGCGTCATGCGAAAAATTGGAAAAATTTTACATACCATTTTCTCGTAAATTTCGTTTGTATGTGACTCTTCAATAATGTGACGAGTTAAATTAAAGTTTTTTCAACATTAAAAATCCAAAAATGGTGTTGTGAAATGGTCTTAAATATTACTTGTGACTTTTTGACATTATTATGAGCATCCTGTTAAAATTTCAGAAAGATGCAACATCACGATGTTATTTTTTATATTTCCTACAATAGATTTTCATGTTAGTAGTGAGTACTGAAAAACTTGTAACAGTATTATAAGAAGCAAATTTTGACTTGCAAAGTTATATAATCGTTTTTAAACGTCGTGTTCTTTATTTAGTACCTAGTAGACTTTTACGTACGAAAACATTAATTTGCAGACGTGATGTTAAGTTAAAAAAGACTAGTTGTGATATTGTTACGTTGGCGTGAAGTATTATTTGAGTCTTAGCCTGCGCTCACTAACTCGGGATTTTTACGAGGGATGTAGGTGAGACACAGGGCTAGAAAACTATGGTGATTTCGTGGAAAAGTATTTTTCCGCCCTCGGGTGGTTTTGGGAGGGTGGTACTTTCTCGGGCGAAAAAGCAGTTTTCCGGAACTCGTTCGAAAAGTCTCCTTTACGAACCTCGTTACGTCCCTCGACTTCGGCTCGGGCCGCAAACCTCTTGGTTCGCAAACAGAGACTTTTCAAACTTGTAGGAAAACTACTATTTTCCTCGTATTTCAACTTGGCTGTTGTTGACCTTGTTGACCGGAGCGAAGAAGCGCTTTGAAGCGAGCAAGCAAGGGTTTTAATTGTTTGGAGAAGCAAAGGAGTTACTACTATCTTTCCTGAGCCACAGTGCATACTCTAACGTCTTAGGTGGAGACAAAAGTTATATACATCTAAACACTCACGATACGTCTAATGTAACCATTGCTATTCAGAGTAGTAGTGCACACTCTAGCGTTAACGAGAAGCTGCGGTATATTATAATGCACGATGTAGAGGCTATCCCTTCTATTTTCAATAGCGGAGCATATTTCCGAGTTTGTGCTTACATATGGTATAGGGAAAAGAGAAAAGCTAGAAAGTTAAAGTTTTTCAAAGAACTTACTTTTATTCAGAGCTCTAAGGCATAACACAAACTAAATCAGCGTGAAGTGGTAGAAGCGAATCATACTTACTGCGTCTTCGTTAAGGTATAATAAAATTCACGTGTAGAAGATCACGAGACAGTAGAGACGAACTCTAACTAACTAGTCGACCGTTCGAGGGAAAAATAAATTCTTGCCTCATGGTGAACTGTGAGATAGCAGAGACGGACTCTTTAACACTGCTTCTTTACCTGAAAACAAAGAAAGGTGCCGATGCAGCGTTATCAAATCTCCATCAGGTATGTCACCTTTTGTTCCTCTTACACTTTGGATTTCTTATCCTAAAAAAAATGGTTTTCCCGTTCTACGGGGATAATCATTACCTAACACAGAAGCAAATATCTTTAACTATTTTTTTATTCAATCACTAACACTAATACACAGTACCTCTGTATACAATAGACTACACAACGCTTCACATGGTCCTTTGGACCGCACTGCAGCGACTTCGACTCGCAACATGCGAGCTGCGACCGCACATCCACCATCCACTATAGCGTACTATTCTGTTCTTCAATATGAAACATATATATGTTATTTGCTTGTTTGCCTCATTGTCAACTGTTACTAATGCATCTCACTCAGATTTTACTAACTGTGATACTATATATTATGTAAACTTATATCTACTTATCTATTTACTTATTTATTTACTTTATCAAGTTTTACTATGAATTAGACTGGGAGTTCGTTGCAAGTGGCTCCTACTATATTGAGATATGTAATAGGCATAACAAGTCGAGCTACAAGGAGTGACTAGCTCTTAGCTCCGTATTAGATAAATTCAATTTAATTATCTCTCTCTCTCTCTCTCTCTCTCTCTCGTCCTCTCTGCTATTTATACCCACACACGACAAACAATGCGAACCATGGCGGCACTTCCAAGCAGGCACCTTGTGGTCTCTCGTACACTTCGTCTCGTCAACCCCTCAAAATCGGTTCAGTAGTTTTTGCGGTTACCGATTACAACGATTTTAGCGACTTAGCTTTACATATTAGTAAGACTATCATACGTATTATTACAGAAGTATAGTTATAATTTTGTTTGAAAGCCAATGTTAGGAAAAACGCATGATTGAAGTAAACAATATTAGTTATTTTATGTTGTTTTTTCTGCGACTATGTAATAATAAAAATGTTACTAATTACTCCAAATTAAAAGTTTTTAATGCACGTAATAGAATGTATTATTTCAAAATTGCCATCATGTACTTTCGTTAAAAAGTGAGATATGTACAAATTTAATTCAAATTTAAATATAGTATTTAGAGGATACAAAGATGGATGAACAAAGCAACAGTGCTGAATATAAGTCGACGGTAATGTTAAGACCTGAAGCAGAGTCAACAATAAAATGCATGGCTTGCAATAGTTATGGATGTAGCGATATAAAATATGACATTCATGTCACAGGTTGGTAAATTTCAACAAACTATCTCCATCCAGTTTTTAGTTTAATGAAAATTTATTGTCATAAGATATTTTTTAATGTTAATTTTTTAAATTCAAGATGGAATTTCTGATAAGGCATATGGAATTATAAGGCCAAAAATGAAGTTTCATGTAGGTCAAAATATTTCATTAGANAAGCAAGGGTTTTAATTGTTTGGAGAAGCAAAGGAGTTACTACTATCTTTCCTGAGCCACAGTGCATACTCTAACGTCTTAGGTGGAGACAAAAGTTATATACATCTAAACACTCACGATACGTCTAATGTAACCATTGCTATTCAGAGTAGTAGTGCACACTCTAGCGTTAACGAGAAGCTGCGGTATATTATAATGCACGATGTAGAGGCTATCCCTTCTATTTTCAATAGCGGAGCATATTTCCGAGTTTGTGCTTACATATGGTATAGGGAAAAGAGAAAAGATAGAAAGTTAACGTTTTTTAAAGAACTTACTTTTATTCAGAGCTCTAAGGCATAACACAAACTAAATCAGCGTGAAGTGGTAGAAGCGAATCATACTTACTGCGTCTTCGTTAAGGTATAATAAAATTCACGTGTAGAAGATCACGAGACAGTAGAGACGAACTCTAACTAACTAGTCGACCGTTCGAGGGAAAAATAAATTCTTGCCTCATGGTGAACTGTGAGATAGCAGAGACGGACTCTTTAACACTGCTTCTTTACCTGAAAACAAAGAAAGGTGCCGATGCAGCGTTATCAAATCTCCATCAGGTATGTCACCTTTTGTTCCTCTTACACTTTGGATTTCTTATCCTAAAAAAAATGGTTTTCCCGTTCTACGGGGATAATCATTACCTAACACAGAAGCAAATATCTTTAACTATTTTTTTATTCAATCACTAACACTAATACACAGTACCTCTGTATACAATAGACTACACAACGCTTCACATGGTCCTTTGGACCGCACTGCAGCGACTTCGACTCGCAACATGCGAGCTGCGACCGCACATCCACCATCCACTATAGCGTACTATTCTGTTCTTCAATATGAAACATATATATGTTATTTGCTTGTTTGCCTCATTGTCAACTGTTACTAATGCATCTCACTCAGATTTTACTAACTGTGATACTATATATTATGTAAACTTATATCTACTTATCTATTTACTTATTTATTTACTTTATCAAGTTTTACTATGAATTAGACTGGGAGTTCGTTGCAAGTGGCTCCTACTATATTGAGATATGTAATAGGCATAACAAGTCGAGCTACAAGGAGTGACTAGCTCTTAGCTCCGTATTAGATAAATTCAATTTAATTATCTCTCTCTCTCTCTCTCTCTCTCTCTCGTCCTCTCTGCTATTTATACCCACACACGACAAACAATGCGAACCATGGCGGCACTTCCAAGCAGGCACCTTGTGGTCTCTCGTACACTTCGTCTCGTCAACCCCTCAAAATCGGTTCAGTAGTTTTTGCGGTTACCGATTACAACGATTTTAGCGACTTAGCTTTACATATTAGTAAGACTATCATACGTATTATTACAGAAGTATAGTTATAATTTTGTTTGAAAGCCAATGTTAGGAAAAACGCATGATTGAAGTAAACAATATTAGTTATTTTATGTTGTTTTTTCTGCGACTATGTAATAATAAAAATGTTACTAATTACTCCAAATTAAAAGTTTTTAATGCACGTAATAGAATGTATTATTTCAAAATTGCCATCATGTACTTTCGTTAAAAAGTGAGATATGTACAAATTTAATTCAAATTTAAATATAGTATTTAGAGGATACAAAGATGGATGAACAAAGCAACAGTGCTGAATATAAGTCGACGGTAATGTTAAGACCTGAAGCAGAGTCAACAATAAAATGCATGGCTTGCAATAGTTATGGATGTAGCGATATAAAATATGACATTCATGTCACAGGTTGGTAAATTTCAACAAACTATCTCCATCCAGTTTTTAGTTTAATGAAAATTTATTGTCATAAGATATTTTTTAATGTTAATTTTTTAAATTCAAGATGGAATTTCTAATAAGGCATATGGAATTATAAGGCCAAAAATGAAGTTTCTTGTAGGTCAAAATATTTCATTAGTATGTTTTGCTGTCATTCGTGAATTTTTCAAGGTAAAATGGTATTATGATGAACCAGAAAACGTTTTAAATTCTAGTTAGTTCTATACTAAAGTTATAAAGGAACTTATTAAAAGATTAAGTGTAGCTTAGTTCGTCTGAGCTTGAATCATTTAGATCTTATAATGTTTCAGAAAAAATTCACGTCTTGTATAAGAAAACTAACTACAGTTACCGTGCCATCTTGTCGATTAAAAATTTGAGCCGTTCAGATGAAAAGAATTATTACTGTTCATTTATCGGTGCCAAAATCATCGATGAAGAAATATTTCCACTTGAGGTCAATGGTATGCACAAAAAAATTTTATTTCGATGTGATTGCACGGCAGATAATTTTTTTGACAAATAAATCACTATTTATGTTTATTTTTGAAGACTTTTCATTCTTAGTTCCAGCTTACTTTGTTCATGGAAACATAAATAACCTTTCAATAACACGATATGCAATAGATCCAGAGAATCCGGTCTATTTATTATGTCATTTCGAAGGAATTCCAGCACCTACTATTACGTGGTTTAAAGACGGCACATCTTTATCGTCATCGAAACAGTTTAGTTTAGAGGATAGAAATCAAAAGTTAATTATACGATATCTTTTGGAACGTGACAGTGGTAATTATTCATGTGTTGCAGAGAATGGCTTTGAGCCAGTAAAGAAAACTCAAACAATAGTTGTAAAAGGTAACAATTATAGATGTACATAACCGAACTATATTTCTGGAGAAAACTGATTACTGATTCCTTACTTTTATTAAGAGTACTATTTTCCTACAAAAAGAGATATTAAGTGACATTTACAACAAAATAAATTTATGACATTATTGATATAAGGGTATTTTTATACGTTACTTTATTACGAAAAACTTTGTGAAGAAAATGAAAGTTTGAATTCTATGTTATTGTATAGTTTTGAATAAAGTCGTTTATATTTTCTGCTGCTGAATCGAATTCATATAACAAAAAATTGTAAAATTTTTGCAATGACACCCTTTTTAGTATTGTTTTTTAAGTTAAAAATTTCATCTCTACTATGTATTAAAAACAATTAGTTGTAGACGATTTTTCTAATCATGAAACTATTTCCCTAAATACTTCAAAGAAAAAAGTCGTTTATATCTTTTGCTGCTGAATCGAATTCATATAACAAAAAATTGTAAAATTTATGCAATGACACCTTTTTAAGTATTGTTTTTTAAGTTAAAAATTTCATCTCTACCATGTATTAAAAACAATTAGTTGTAGACGATTTTTCTAATCATGAAACTATTTCCCTAAATACTTCAAAGAAAAAGTAGTCTTAGTAAAGTAACTCGTTTTGACTTCAGGAAATCGAGAATTTAACATTTGGATTGGGATAAAGGTGTGGCTAATAACAATTCTTACTTTTTTTTCGTTATACATTTATTTAAAAACTCAACATATGAAGGTAATTATAAAATTGCGATTATTTCTCAAACACGTACGTCTTACGACTAAAATACGCCATTAGTAAATATTTTTATTCTCCAATCAACAATAATTTTAAGTTTGAAGAAAAAAAAAAATCGGAAGCTGGCTTTACGCATTTTCAAGAAGGAGCAGTTGATTTAATGAACCCAGATTTAACCGTAGACGAGCAGGCAGAACTTCTTGCTTACGACATTAGATGGGAGTTTCCTATTGAGAAATTAAAATTAGGTAAGAAATTATAAATTTCTACTCCTGCTGCCAAAAGATTATAAAAATTAGCATTCTAGTGATTAATAATAACATAAAACGTCCAATTCATTTAATTAAAGATAAGCAATTAGGAAGTGGGGCTTTTGGAGTTGTGTATAAAGCAGAGGCCTATAGAATTCTCCCTAACGAGTCGGTCACAACGGTAGCTGTCAAAACTATTCGCAAAAATGCAGACTCAATGTATTTAAGTGCACTGGCAAAGGAGCTTAAAATTATGGTTTATTTAGGACAACACTTAAATGTGATCAATCTTCTGGGCGCTTGTACCAAAAATATAGCCAAACGTAATAATTTGCGAATAATTGTTTGAAATATCATGTGAAAGTACTTATTTAATAAAAATAAAATTATGTTGTAGGTGAACTTTTGGTGATTATTGAGCTTTGTAGATTTGGAAATCTTCAAAGCTATCTCGTGCGTCATCAAAAAAATTTTATTAACCAAATTGAACCAACTACAGGTAAAATCGACACTTCTATGGGAAAAAATTTAAAGAGGTAACAATTTTACTGCTTGAACTTTTTATTAAAATTTCCAAGCTACGGAATGTGTTATTGACAAAAATTATTTTTGATTTTAATAAAGCGTGATCCTATCAGTCCCTTAAGTGCTAGCAGATGGAATCGCGTAAAACGTATCACGTATCGCATAAAATTATAAGATCAGGTAAAGTTAGGTGAGGTACGCTTTCTGCAAAAAAATTTGTCATCGTGCACATGGTAGTAAAAATTTGCGCGTAAGTGTTCACAGCTAGTATTTGGTTGGCAAGACACATGCTATCTCTCTCGCACTTATGTCAAAAATTAAGTTACGTGCGTATTTTTTTACTCATGTGCACGATGGTAAATTTTTTTGCGTAAAGCGTAAATAAAGTACGCAACCTGTAAATACAGTCAGTAGCTAATGTCTACAATAACAATTAAAGCGTCATTTGTATAATTCATTAGATTTTTGACACCAATATAAACAAATCCTAAGACCTTTAAAAAATTATAGAAAGTCTTACGGACCTTTGCAGTAACCCAGTTTCGCAAAGAAAAATTGAGAAGTGTAATGATTAAACTGTATGAAATGTATTTATGGCAATCCATATGGACACCTTAACATAAGAGGTCACAAAAATTCTTTGAGGTAGCTCCCTTTTCTACGTATAATAATGAAAAGTTTAACGGTAACTTTTACAAAACTCAAGTACAGCCAAGTGTAGCCGAGGCAGCCAAAGTCGAGGTGTAGTCGACCACTCACACCTACATAGATATATATGTACACCTAGCCGAAGTGCATTTTTATGGTCTTTAATATACGGGGTATCTGTTATACAGTCAAAAATAAATTATCTTATTGCCCTTGACAAAAGTCATCGGAGGTAGAAGAGAAGGCTACTGAGGATATTCAATGGAAACGTTCGTGTTTTAAAATTAGAGTGTATACGTGACAAAAAATAAGGAGCAAAAAAAATTTTCACTTTCTTTCTTAGAAAATATCTCGAGAAAACGACTTACTACATACACTTTCCAGCGTGGCATTAGAAACAAGAAAAATTATTCTATAAGAACCTTGTAATAGCTTAGCTCAGATATTTCAATTTTCTTTAGGAAATTCATAAGTCACTCATTGTCTAATGATATTCAATAAGAGCTTAAGTTGAAAATTGAGACTTCAAGTGAAAACTTCTTGACAGGTTTGAAGTAGGAAAAAAAATAGCATTGAATTTAGTGGATCAAATCTACGAATTAAAACATATATTATCACGTATAATTTAACAAAGAAGGTATCTTAAATAACCTCTTGTTCTAGTACCGTCCTGCTGACATTGTTATATGTTATTGGACTGGAACCAAAAGACAATGAGATATTTTTTTATTACTATTTATATCTCGTACAAAAACAATAACTAATAGCATAATAAATTTTTTACCAGACCTTACATTTAACATGAACTAGTTCATACAGACCATGTGTCACATAACAAATCACTACATCCACACTTACTTTCACATAATATCTTCACTTAATACCTGTATTTAGATGAACCATAAAACAAATAGTGCATAATTATAAAAAGATACTAATACAATAAATGATTGAGTTAAAAAAATACGAAGTAATTTATGATTTCTAACAATTAGTAATGTTTACCCTGTATCCAAGAAATGATAAAATTTGATAGGTTGTTAACCACGTAGTTAGCTCTGGAACTTATTCAATACATCAAACAAAACACAAAACCTGTTTTTGTAACCTATAAATTGTAAATGTCACGAACAAAACAAATTTTTTTGGCCTACAGAAAAAGACACGAGATCTATGAAAGTTTATTTACCGCCTTGTCTGATAGCAGTCCAAACGATAAGCACACCATTCACTATTCAGAAACTCAGAAATTCAGCGGCCCAATTGAATCCAGTGATGATTTTATGGATGAAGACTCTGAGCCAGGTTGGCGTTCTAATTACGAAGGTGATTACGTAGAAGAAGACTTGTCGTTTCTTTGCACTGAGGATCTTTTGTTATGGGCTTATCAGGTGGCAAACGGCATGAAGTTTCTTTCAGAAAGAAAGGCAAGCACTTATCATGTGCATACATATACAAACTTATTGCTTACCTACTTATAATTACGCATTATCTAACTATAGTTTTATGATGCTAATTCTTTTTACAGGTGCTGCACTGTGACTTGGCTGCAAGAAATATACTGTTAGCAGATAACAACATCGTCAAGATCTGCGATTTCGGTTTAGCCAAGACATTGTACAAGGACGAAAACTATAAGAAGCAATGCGATGGGAAGTTACCCATAAGGTGGATGGCCATTGAGTCCATCAGAAACGGAGTCTTTTCTACTATGTCAGATGTGTGGTCATTTGGTGTAGTACTTTGGGAATTTTTCTCTCTTGCACAAATACCTTATTCAGGCGTAGGGTTTGAGGTGATGTATCAGAAATTAATTAGGGGATACAGAATGTCTAAGCCCACTTATGCCACCGATGACATGTAAATGAAATTTTTTATAATAAGTTCGTACTTGAAAAGCCGTTAAGTACTTAATTCAATTACTTCTTTTTAGATATAATATAATGCTCCATTGCTGGGAGGAAGAGCCGACATCCAGACCGTCGTTCACAATGTTGGTTGAAAGCATTGGAAAACTTTTACAAAATAATATTAAAACCCATTTTCTGAGAATTTATCATGAATACGAAAATTTTGANTATGCTCCATTGCTGGGAGGAAGAGCCGACATCCAGACCGTCGTTCACAATGTTGGTTGAAAGCATTGGAAAACTTTTACAAAATAATATTAAAACCCATTTTCTGAGAATTTATCATGAATACGAAAATTTTGATAAAGAATGCCAGTTGGAAAAAAAAGATGACAATCAAGCAACAGCATCATTGTCTTATGATATAACAATTCCGCTGAATCGGCGTAACTACGTTAATACTTTGCCTTAAATTACAAACATGTCATACATAAACGTGCAGTATACCATTACTGTAACTTATAATGCAAATGTTTCATTAGTTTCTCATAAAAATTTCAAGAGCAAGTGCATAAATCCAGAAGAAAGTAGTTGCTTAGTTAGAGTTTAATAAAATAAATATAATAAAATGCAATCATACTCAACTTTGAAACTATTTGATTTTTCATTACTAAAAACACTTTTCTTAGCAAAACTAATTTTTAAGAGTGTGCTGACAATATACCTAAACTGACCACTGATGTATCTGTCAGAGGTGTTGAGAGTAGGTAGGGGCAAACGCACCATCTACCGTACACCCGTAAATTCACTTTATTTTGTTACCATGATTGTAAGACAGTTTGATACTAAATATTGACTCAGTAAATTTTTAATTGTTATTTAGGATCTCAAGAGAGCACCGAAATTTTTTTTGAGGTGTTAGAGCTTGTTAAAATGATTTTATAATAAAAATATGAAATAGAAGTCATGTTCCTATTTCCGTACCGCCGTTCACATTACCGGACCCCATCTACCGTACGCGTTCCTATTACCAGACCCCATTCACCGTTTGACGACAGATTTGACTATAACCTCACATTTTTGTTTACAACTGCATACCGATCTCAGTGCCTGTTGCATAAATCACGATGAAAATGTCAAAAGCAGAGAAAGATGGAAAATCGAAAACTAAGGAAAAAACGCCAAGTCAATTATGCAATTCAAAAAGATAGCAGACAGAAGGATCAAAAAAGAAAAACAATTACAGAGAGAGAAACAAAGATTAGAAGAAGAAAATAAAAAATTATGAAAGCAAGAAGAGAAGTTAAAAGCCATTGTAAACAGAAAAAAGTCTGTTGAGGAAGATTAAATGGATGAGACAGAAGCTATATATTTACAAAAGCAGATTGAAGAACTTCAAAAGAAACAATTAAAACTAAACCAAAAAATAAACAAAGATTCATCGTGAGTAATTTTTGTAATGCAAGCTATTCAAGTTATTTAAGTTATTCCCTCACAGCAGTCTCTGAAATCTTTAAAGATCCTACTTCAGATTTTTTAATGAGTAGAAAATGTATTTGTCTTTTTGTGGCGATAAAAATGCAGGATTTACGGTCCAAGACTTTGTTGCTCTGGAGCCGTACCATATAATTTTTATTAGCTTCGCGGGCCTATGTTATAACATAGGCCGATGTACAGAAAAATAGTTATATGGTACGGACCCAGGTAATAAAGTTGTGAAATATGAGAAAAAAAAGTTTTTTTAATATAAATTTTTTGTGGGTTTAGCCACAGATTATTTTATGGCATAAAGAACGCACGGTACTTTTCAGCATAATTATTTTCTTTAATTTTTACACATTATTTGACTAAATATACTATATGGATTCCGAAAAAATATGTTTTCAATAAGAAGATTTTTGTTCTAAAATGTATCAGGAATATGTGTAAAATTTCTAACTTAAAATGTTTCACGTTACATGTCAACACACTACGGTGTTTTATTTAGTAAGTCTCGAGCGAAGCCGAGACGGGGGGCTGCTAGTTACGTATGATTTTGCAAGGGAGCTACCTTAAGTAACCTTTCGTTCTGGTACTGTATTGTTGACGATGTGATTCGATATTGGACTGGAACTGAAAGACAATGTGATGTTTTTTCATTAATATCAATATCTCGTATAAAAACAATTACTTAAAATATAATGATCCATTAACCTAAATTAAACATTTAACATTGACCGTATTACAGACTATGTTTTACATAACAAATTACTTAATCCTTACTATCACATAATGTCTTTACTTCATAACTGGATTTACATGAATTATAAAACAAACTGTGCATAATAACGAATATGATACTGGTAATATAGATGATATACTTGAAAAAAATACGAAATACTTTATCATTTCTAACAATTAGAAATGTTCACCCTGTGTCCAAGAAAGAATAAAATTTGGTAGGTTGTTAACTACGTAGTTAGTTATGGAACTAATTAAATACATCAAACAAAACACAAAACCTGTTTTTGTAACCTATAAATTGTAAATGTCACGAACAAAACAAATTTTTTTGGCCTATAGAACAAGACCTGAAATCTATGAAAATTTAACTACGGCCTTGGCTGACAGCAGTTCAAACGATAAGCACACCATTCACTAGTCAGTAACTCCGAAATTCAGCGGCCTAACTGAATTCAGTGATGATTTGATGAAAGAAAGGCAAGCACTTATAATGTGCATACATATTAAAATTTTATGGTTACGGATTTATAACTACGCATTAGCTAACTGTGGTTTTATGATGCTAATTTTTTTTACACGTGCTGCACTGTGACTTGGCTGCAAGAAATATACTGTTAGCAGAGAACAACATCGTCAAGATCTGCGATTTCAGTTTAGCCAAGACATTGTACAAAGACGAAAACTATAAGAAGCAATGCGATGGGAAGTTACCCATAAGGTGGATGGCCATTGAGGCCATCAGAGACGGAGTTTTCTCCACTATGTCAGATGTGTGGTCATTTGGTGTAGTAGTCTGGGAATTTTTCTCTCTTGTACAAATACCTTATTAAGGCGTAGAGTTTGAGGTGATGTTTCAGAAATTAATTAGGGGATACAGAATATCTCAGCTCACTTATGCCACCGATGACATGTAAATGAAATTTGTTATTATTAGTTTGTATTTGAAAAGCCGTTAAGTACTTAATTCGTTTACTTTTTTTCTTAGACATAATATTATGCTCCATTGCTGGGAGGAAGAGCCAACATCCAGACCGTCTTTTACAATGCTGGTTGAAATGATTGGAAAACTTTTACAAAATAATATCAAAACCCATTTTCTGAGAATTTATCATGAATACGAAAATTTTGACAAAGAACGCCAGTTGCAAAAGAAAGATGACAATCAAGCAACATCATCATTGTCTGAAGATATGACAATTTCGCTTAACCGGCGTAGGGGTAAGTGTACCTATCTCCGTGGCACGTACTGAAAATTCCAACTTAAATGCACCATAAAAAATGGTATACTAAAATTTTTTGGAATATTTTTTTTTTAAATCTTACATAATCTCTTACGGAATATTTACAAAAATTTTATGAAGCTAAAACTGCAGTAGAATATTTTTAAAACGAATAAAAACGGTATGCTAGTATTACCGTGGTTGTGTACCTATTACCGTGTACGTATTACCGCGGATAAGTATAGGGTTACGTTTACGTACGCTCACCGCGGAAATACGTACACAAGCAGTTAATGAGCGCGTTGTACCAAATACCGTGGAAAATGATTATTTACTCAAAATATGCTCAAATATTTCTGTTTGAATTGCATCTACATTAACGTCGTTTTAGATTATTAAAATTGAAAAATTATTTTATATGAAACATTTCTTATTTTAAGCAAGTAATCATCAGTTTTTCAAAATCCACGGTAATAAGGCAGAGCACGGAGATAGGTACACTTACCCCTAACTTTATTAATACGTTGCCTTAAATTGCAAGTTTGCCCTACATTATACCATTACTGTAACTCATAATGCAAATGTTTCATTATTGTCCGATAAGAGTTTCAAGAGCAAGTACATAAATCCAGAAGAAAGTAGTTACTTTTGTAAAACAAATGTAATACGGTGCAATCATGCTTAAATTCAAAACTATTTGATTTTTGATCATTAAAGACACTTTTTTTAGCAAAACTAAACTTTAAGAGTGTGCTGACAATATACGTAAACTGATTACTGCTGTATCTGAAACATGTGATCAGATGAGGAATTCGTAATGAATGAAAAGTTTCATAAATGTATGTAGGTATAATTCACTACTAGCACAGGGTAGTAGAAAAATATTGCATACGATGATTTCAAACATGCGTTTGTGCTGATAAGAAATAGTTTTGATCTCAATTAATTAACAATATTTTGAAATTAGGTGTCTGAAAATAAAACTCCCAGGCGCAGTATTACTTTTATTGACAATTTGTGTATAATAGTTACTTATTATATTTCAGTTTAAGTTTTGTTTTTTTCATTAACTAAATCCATACCAAATTTTAACAACGTTTAAAGAGACACCACAATTTATTGTTGCGTGTAAAACTAACAAAGGTTCATGCTTACGTCATATATCTGGTATATAATGCAAAAGCTCTAAATAAATATTTTATAAAGTTTTTGAAGCCATCAAATGAAAATTTTTACGGAACCTATCAAATTTACAATCGCTAAGGTTTCAAGTAATCGAATAATACAATAGTCGCAGCTCAGTAACTGGACGACGCTCGTAGAAACAACGAAGAAGAAGAGACTTATAACAAGGGCAAGGAACAAACAGCGGATGTTAAGTTCTCCTTTAACATTGCCTCGTAAACTATCTTAATTTCTATTCAGCAAATCACAATCATACAGCTCTAAACAGTGCGTGACTAGCAATATTCAATGTCTAGTGTCTCTACAGACTTTGTGTATGGTTCTCCGATTATATGATTGATGACTGCCATAAAACTACACATCGAGTAATTTCAAGACATTCCTTACATTTATTTACACTGTTTATGGCTTAGGCCAAAGTCGGGCTCCAACTTTCTAAGCCTCAAATATTTGACCTACGACTTAGACACACCCTATATTGTTAGCTATGTCAAGCTCTCAAAGATGGAAGGACCCACTGACTCATTTACGGTGGGCAAAACTACTCACTCTTCTTGTCATAGTGTCAGGTACTTATAAGATTATCTTTTTTACATCTAAATACATAACTATCACTCTTATTTTCCTCGCGGTATTGTTTACAAATTTATCTCAAAATCAATACTGTAATTGCAATCGGTTCTGATACTGCATCAGCTTTTTCACTTTAATTCATTTTTTTTGTTACAATCTTTGAGTCTTTCTTTCACACTGTAATTCAATAGATGCATGCAATAGACATGTGTATCACCACTATCATTAACATCTTTGTATGAATATCATGAATATTACAGTTTGATTTTACTGATTTAATCATCTAAAATACTGATTGACTGATAGTATAAAATCTTCAAAAACCTCTCTTTTGTGCCCAGTTGTAGCTGCTTGGCTATTGGTTAACGATATTGTGTATTTATTTTTTGTTATATTTTGAAATATTAAATGGTTAGGAATCATTTATGTTAACAAGTTTACGATCTGAATCGTAATTAAAATATATAAGGATAAGATGGCGTGACATTTACTTAAGTTGGCTCCAACGTGTATTGATACATAACGTAGGGTCAGTTAACATGGAACTTTAATTTTGTAGTACTTGCATAATTAATAATGTATCTGTATATATATTAAATTTAATATATATTAAAAATATAATGATAATAGTATAACCTTTTTTCCCTGATTTGGGAATAGATGGATTGTTTGGACATTGTTGATTTTATAAGTCGATATAATTTCGCTCTTCAAGATTAACAATGGCCAAACAATTTATCTACTATCAGATAAAGTTAATATTCCTAATTTTATGTAATATCCGATAGTTTTCGTAGTGATTTTTCAATCAGTATCAGTTAAAATTCCACATTACAGTAGCCTTTTCTGCAGGTAAATTATTACCTTCAACCATAAAGAAAAATGTATTACAACTTTTATTTTTTATCATTTGCCATGAAAAAGTGTGTGTACAGTTTCGAATTAACATACTGCATAAAATGAATTAATAAGTGCATTAACTCATATTACTTTTCACTTTTGTATGGCTTTTAGCTGATAATTGTTATATTTTTTCCAAATATTTTCTTATAGTGTCGATGTGAGAAATGAAATGCTTAAATTTTAATTTAGTGTATTATTTTATCTAATGTTACTGCTTGATTCGTAGATAGCTACAAAATAAAAGAAATAGCTCTACTATCAACGAATAAAATAAAACTCATCGAATGTTGGATAGAACACAGATTAAGGTTCTAAGGCCATTGAGTCAGTTGAATACTTATTATACGCACGTGACCAAAATAATTANAGTCCATTAGGGACGGAGTCTTTTCAACTATGTCAGATGTGTGGTCATTTGGTGTAGTTCTATAGGAACTTTTCACTCTTGCAGAAATACCTTACGCAGGTGTAGGGTTCGAAGTAATGTATCAGAAATTAGTCAGGGGATACAGAATGGCTCAGCCTACTTATGCCACGGATGACATGTAAATAAATGTTTTAGTGAAAAGTCCATTTCCATAAAACTGTCACTTTACATTGCTTAATTTTTTTTAGATACAATATTATGCTCCATTGTTGGGAGGAAGAGCCAACATCGAGACCGTCTTTCACAATGCTGGTTGAAAGCATTGGAAAACTTTTACAAAATAATATCAAAACCCATTTTCTAAGAATTTATCATGAATACGAAAATTTTGATAAAGAACGTCAGTTGCAAAAGAAAGATGACAATCAAGCAACAGCATCATTGTCTGAAGATATGACGATTCCGCTTAACCGGCGTAACTATGTTAATACGTTGCCTTAAATTGCAAGTCTGCCCTACATCATACCATTACTGTAGCTCTTAATGCAAATGTATTATTATTTTCTGATAAGAATTTCAAGAGCAAGTACGTAAATCCAGAAGAAAGTATATACTTTGATAAAACAAATGTTATACGGTGCAATCATGCTTAATTTTAAAACTATTTGATTTTTGATCATTAAAGACACTTTTTTTAGCAAAACTAAACTTTAAGAGTGTGCTGACAATATACGTAAACTGATTACTGCTGTATCTGAAACATGTGATCAGATGAGGAATTCGTAATGAATGAAAAGTTTCATAAATGTATGTAGGTATAATTCACTACTAGCACAGGGTAGTAGAAAAATATTGCATACGATGATTTCAAACATGCGTTTGTGCTGATAAGAAATAGTTTTGATCTCAATTAATTAACAATATTTTGAAATTAGGTGTCTGAAAATAAAACTCCCAGGCGCAGTATTACTTTTATTGACAATTTGTGTATAATAGTTACTTATTATATTTCAGTTTAAGTTTTGTTTTTTTCATTAACTAAATCCATACCAAATTTTAACAACGTTCAAAGAGACACCACAATTTATTGTTGCGTGTAAAACTAACAAAGGTTTCTGATCATGTCATATATCTGGTATATAATGCAAAAGCTCTAAATAAATACTTTATAAAATTTTTGAAGCCATAAAATGAATATTTTTACTGAACCTATCAAATTTACAATCGCTAAGGTTACAAGTAATCGAATAATACAATAGTCGCAGTTCAGTAACTGGACGACGCTCGTAGAAACAACGAAGAAGAAGAGACTTATAACAAGGGCAAGGAACAAACAGCGGATGGTAAGTTTTCCTTTAACATTGCCGTGTAAACTATCTTGATTTCTATTCAGCAAATCACAATCATACAGCTCGAAACAGTGCGTGACAAGCAATATTTAATGTCTAGTGTCTCTACAGACTTTGTGTATGGTTCTTCGATTATATGATTGATCACTGCCATAAAGTGCATTCATAGGCTTTACACAAATAAACGATAAAACTACACATCAAGTAATTTCAAGACATTCCTTACATTTATTTACACTGTTTATGGCTTAGGCCAAAGTCGGGCTCCAACTTTCTAAGCCTCAAATATTTGACCTACGACTTAGACACACCCTATATAGTTAGCTATGTCAAGCTCTCAAAGATGGAAGGACCCACTGACTCATTTACGGTGGGCAAAACTACTCACTCTTCTTGTCATAGTGTCAGGTACTTATAAGATTATCTTTTTTACATCTAAATACATAACTATCACTCTTATTTTCCTCGCGGTATTGTTTACAAATTTATCTCAAAATCAATACTGTAATTGCAATCGGTTCTGATACTGCATCAGCTTTTGCACTTTAATTCATTTTTTTTGTTACAATCTTTGAGTCTTTCTTTCACACTGTTATTCAATAGATGCATGCAATAGACATGTGTTTCACCACTATCATTAACATCTTTGTATGAATATCATGAATATTACAGTTTGATTTTACTGATTTAATCATCTAAAATACTGATTGACTGATAGTAAAAAATCTTTAAAAATTTCTCTTTTGTGCCCAGTTGTAGCTGCTTGGCTATTGGTTAACGATATTGTGTATTTATTTTTTGTTATATTTTGAAATATTAAATGGTTAGGAATCATTTATGTTAACAAGTTTACGATCTGAATCGTAATTAAAATATATAAGGATAAGATGGCGTGACGTTTACTTAAGTTAGCTCCAACGCGTATGGATACATAACGTAGGGTTAATTAACATCGACATTTAATTTAGTAGTACTTGCATAATTAATAATGTATACTATTAAAAATGTAATGATAATAGTATAACCTTTTTCCCCCGATTTAGAAATAGATGGATTGTTTGGACATTTTTAGATCTTATAAGGCGATATAATTTCGCCCTTCAAGATTAACAGTGTCCAAACAATTTATCTACTATTAAAAAAAAAGTTAATATTCCTAATTTTATGTAATATCCGATAGTTTTCGTAGTGATTTTTTAATTAGTATCAGTTAAAATTCCACATTACAGTAGCCTTTTCTGCAGGAAAATTATAACCTTCAACCATAAAGAAAAATGTATTACAACTTTTATTTTTTATCATTTGCCATGAAAAAGTGTGTGTACAGTTTCAAATTAACATACTGCATAAAATGAATTAATAAGTGCATTAACTCATATTACTTTTCACCTTTGTATGGCTTTTAGCTGATAATTGTTATATTTTTTCCAAATATTTTGTTATAGTGTCGATNGCATAAAATGAATTAATAAGTGCATTAACTCATATTACTTTTCACCTTTGTATGGCTTTTAGCTGATAATTGTTATATTTTTTCCAAATATTTTGTTATAGTGTCGATATGAGAAATGAAATGCTTAAATTTTAATTTAGTGTATTATTTTATCTAATGTTACTGCTTGATTCGTAGATAACTACAAAATAGAAGAAATAGCTCTACTATCAACGAATAGAATAATACTTATCGAATGTTGGATAGAACACAGCTTAAGGTTCTAAGGCCATTGAGTCAGTTCAATACTTATTGTACGCACGTGACCAAAATAATTAATTTCTATCTAAATTTATCACCAATGTGTAAAGATTAAGATCCTTATAACAATACTTATAGAATGTTGGATAGAACACAGATTAAGGTTCTAAGGCCATTGAGTCAGTTGAATACTTATTATACGCACGTGACCAAAATAATTAATTTCTATCTAAATTTATCACTAATGTGTAAAGATTAAGATCCTTATAACAATACTTATAGTGGTAAAACTAATTTTATTAAAAATTTTTTTAGCTTGGATTATTGTATAATCATGTAAAAGTTTGAGTAAAGATTCTTAACAATTTTTAATGACTATTTAAAATTAAAAAAAAACAGATCTTCGTGGATGAGTAAATTAAATGCATACATAAGTTTAACTACAGGAATACTGAAACAATTAAATTTATATTATCTTATGAAGAAAGTTACTTGGATGTCCGTTTATGTTGAATGTAAGTTCATAACAAATTCCGAGCGCA
>NW_019379978.1:46951-67404 GCF_000648655.2 Copidosoma floridanum
TCGGTGCAAAAATCTTCGATAGTGAAAAATTTTCTCTTGAGGTCAATGGTATGCACAAAAAAATTTTATTCCGATGTGATTGCACGGCAGATAATTTTTTTGACAAATAAATCACTATTTATGTTTATTTTTAAAGACTTTTAATTCTTAGTTCCAGCTTACTTTGTTCATGGAAACATAAATAACGTTTCAATAACACGATATGCAATAGATCCAGAGAATCCTGTCTATTTATCATGTCATTTCGAAGGAATTCCAGCACCTTCTATTACGTGGTTCAAAGACGGTACATCTTTATCGTCATCAAAACAGTTTAGTTTGGAGGATAGAAATCAAAAGTTAATTATACGATATCTTTTGGAACGTGACAGTGGTAATTATTCATGTGTTGCAGAGAATGGCTTTGAGCCAGTAAAGAAAACTCAAACAATAGTTGTGAAAGGTAACAATTATCGAAGTAAATAATCATTCTTTCATTTACGAGAAAACTGATTACTAATTCCTTACTTTTATTAAGAGTACTGCTTTCCTACAAAAAAAAATTATTAAGTGACATTTACAACAAAATAAATTAATAACATCATTAATATAAGGGTATTCGTATACGTTACTTTATCACGAAAAATTTTGTGAAGAAAACGAAAGTTTGAATTGTATAATTTTGTAAAGTTTTGAATAAAGTCGCTTATATTTTTTGCTGCTAAATCGAAATCTTATCACAAAAAATTGACAAATTTATGCAATGACACCCTTTTAAGTATTGTTTTTTTAGGTTAAAAATTTCATCTCTACCATGTAATAAAAATAAATAGTTTGAGGCGATTTTTCTAATCATAAAACTATTTCCTGAATTACTTAAAGAAAAAGTTGTATTAGTAAAGTAACTCGTTTTGACTTCAGGAAATCGAGAATTTAATATTTGCATTGGGATAATGGTGTGGCTAATAACAATTCTTACCTTTTTTTTTGAAAAACATTTGTTTAAAAGCTCAACATGCGAAGGTAATTATAAAATTGTGATTATTTCTTAAACACGTATGTCTTAAGACTAAAATATGCCATTAGTGAATATTTTTATTCTCCAATCAACAATAATTTCAAGTTCAAAGAAAAAAAGCGGAAAAAAAATCAAAGAAAAAAAGGAAAATCGGAAGCTGGATTAACGCATTTTCAAAAAGAAGCATTTGATTTAATGAACCCAGATTTTACCGTAGACGAGCAGGCAGAACTTCTTGCTTTCGACATTAGATGGGAGTTTCCTATTGAGAAATTAAAATTAGGTAAGAAATTATAAATTTCTACATCTGCTGCCAAAAGATTATAAAAATTAGCATTCTAGTGATTAATAATAACATAAAACGTCCAATTCATTTAATTAAAGATAAGCAATTAGGAAGTGGGGCTTTTGGAGTTGTGTATAAAGCAGAGGCCTATGGGATTCTCCCTAACGAGTCGGTTACAACGGTAGCTGTGAAAACTATTCGCAAAAATGCAGACTTAATGTATTTAAGTGCACTGGCAAAGGAGATTAAAATTATGGTTTATTTAGGACAACACTTAAATGTCATAAATCTTCTGGGCGCTTGTAAAATTATGTTGTAGGTGAACTTTTGGTGATTATTGAGCTTTGTAGATTTGGAAATCTTCAAAGCTATCTCGTGCGTCATCAAAAAAATTTTATTAACCAAATTGAACCAAGTACAGATAAAATCGACACTTCTATGGGAAAAAATTTAAAAAGGTAAGAATTTAACTGCTTGAACTGTTTATTAAAATTTCTAAGCTACGGAATGTTTTATTGACAAAAATTATTTTTGATTTTATTAAAGCGTGACCCTATTAGTCCCTTAGGACTCAAGCAGATACATGAAATCGCGTAAAACGTATTGCTTATTGGATAAAATTACAGGATCAGGGAAAGTTAGGTAAGGTACGCTCTCTGCAAAAAAAATCGTCATCGTGTACGTGTGAAAGAAAAATACGTGCATAAGTGTTATCAAAGCAATCACAGCCAGCAGTTAGTTGGCAAAACACATGCTCTTTTGCACTCGCTTGTGGCAAAAATAAAGTTACGTGCGTATCTTTTTACTCATGTGCACGATGACAAATTTTTTTGCGTATAGCGTAAATAAAGTACGCAACCTGTGAATACAGTCAGTAGCTAATGTCTACAATTACAATCAAAGCGTTAATTGTATAATTAATTAGATTTTTGACACCAATAAATAACAAATCCTGAGACCTTTAAAAAATTATAGAAAGTCTTACCGACCTTTGCAATAACCCAACATCGCAAAGAAAAAGTGAAAAGTGTTATGATTAAACCGAATGAAATGTATTTACGGCAATCCATATAAACACCTCAACATAAGAGGTCACAAAAATTCTTTGAGGTAGCTCCCTTGTCCACATCTAATAATGAAAAGTTTAACGGTAACATTAACAAAACCCAAGTACAGCCAAGTGTAGCCGAGGCAGCCAAAGTCGAGATGTAGTCGACCACTCACACCTACATAGATATTTATTTACACCTAGCTGAAGTGCATTTTTATGTTCTTTCATGTACGCAGTATTTGTTATACAGTCAAAAATAAATTATCTTATTGCCCTTGACAAAAGTCTTCAGAGGTAGAAGAGAAGGCTACTAAGGATATTCAATGGAATCGTTCGTGTTTGAAAATTAGCGCGTATCAGTGACAAAAAAGAAGGAGCAAAAAAAATTTTCACTTCCTTTCTTAGAATATATATCAAGAAAACGCCTCACTATATACACTCTGCAGCGTGGCATTAGAAACAAGGAAAATTTTTCTATAAGAATCTTGTAATAGCTTAGCTCAGATATTTTAATTTTCTTTAGGAAATTCATAAGTCACTTATTGTCTAATGCTATTCAATAAGAGCTTATGTTGGAAATTGAGACTTTAAGTAAAAACTTCTCGACAGGCTTGGAGTATAAAAAAAAATAGCAATGTATTTAATGGATCAAATTTATCAATTAAAACATATGTTATTACGTATAATTCAACAAAGAAGATATCTTAAATAACCTCTTGTTCTGGTACCGTACTGCTGACAATGTTATTTGTTATCGGACTGGAACTAAAAGACAATGAGATATTTTTTTATTAATAGTAATATCTTGCACAAATACAATTACTAATAGCATAATGAATTTCTTACCAGACCTTACATTTAGCATGAACTAGTTTATACAGACTATGTTTCACATAACAAATCACTACATCCTTACTTTTACATAAAATCTTTACTTTATACCTGTATTTAGATGAACCATAAAATAAATAGTGCATAGTAATAAAAAGATATTAATACAATAAATGATTGAGTTAAAAAAATACGAAGTAATTTATAATTTCTAATAATTAGTAATGTTTACCCTGTATCCAAGAAAGGATAAAATTTAATAGGTTGTTAACCACGAAGTTAGTTCTGGAACTTATTAAATGCATCAAACAAAACACAAATCCTGTTTTGGTTACCTAAAAATTATAAATGTCACAGACGAAACAAATTTTTTTGGCCTACAGAATAAGACACGAGATCTATGAAAATTTATTTATGGCCTTGTCTGACAGCAGTCCAAACGATAAGCACACCATTCACTATTCAGAAACTTCGAAATTCAGCGGCCCGATTGAATCCAGTAATGATTTGATGAATGAAGACTCTGAGCCAGGTTAGCGTTTTAATTATGAAGGTGATTACACAGAAGAAGATTTTTCGTTTCTCTGCACTGAGGATCTTTTGTTATGGGCTAATCAGGTAGCAAATGGCATGAAGTATCTTTTAGAAAGAAAGGCCAGCACTTATGATGTGCATACATATACAAATTTATTGCTTACCTATTTGTAATTACGCATTATCTAACTATAGTTTTATGATGCTAATTCTTTTTACAGGTGCTGCACTGTGACTTGGCTGCAAGAAATATACTGTTAGATGAGAACAACATCGTCAAGATCTGCGATTTTGGTTTAGCCAAGACATTGTTTAAAACTATATGAAGCAATGCGATGGGAAGTTACTCATAAGGTGGATGGCCATTGAGTCCATCAGAGACGGAGTCTTTTCCACTATGTCAGATGTGTGGTCATTTGTTGTATTACTCTGGGAATTTTTCTCTTTTGCACAAATACCTTATTCAGGTGTAGGGTTCGAGGTGATATATCAAAAATCAATCACAGGCTATAGATTGGGTCGTTCTTGTTATGCCACCAAAGACATGTAAAAGAAAGTTTTTGTAAAAAGACCATTTTTATAAAACCCTCACTCTGTGTTGCTTATCTTATATTAGTTACAATATTATACTACAATGCTGGGAGGAAGATTTAATGTTAAGACTGTCGCTTACAAGTTTGGTCAAACGTATTGAAAAACTTTTACGAAACGATATCAAAATGCATTTTCTAAAACTCTATTATGAGTATGAAAATTCTGACAGTGAAGGCTAGTTTGGAAAAAAAGAAGATAATTCAGCTACAACATTATTACCAAGCGATGTAACAATTCCATTAATCCGGCAAAACTACGTAAACACCTTGCCCCAAGTTGCAACCCCATCCTATACAAATGTGCAAGCCTATCATCCGAGATAAAAAGCTGATGCTTAGTTGAAGTTCAATAAATCAGGTACGATTATTGGTGCAATAATACGTAGGTTTTCAAGTTGTTTAATGGTTCTTCAATGACATTTTTTTAGCAGAAATGAGTTTCAAAAGTTTGCTGAAAACATACGTTAATCAAACCCTGTCATGTATCGATATAGGATGACGAGACGGAACACATAAAACCATCAAAAAGTAAATTAATAATTGCTTACAATTTCATACAGTGGCATATAGTAAACAAGACGGAATATTAAATACGATATTTTCAAATGCATACGTGACAAAAATAATTAATTTCTGTCTGTTTCAATTATGTGTAAAGATAAGGCTCCTTTCAATAAAACTGAACTAACTAAACTAAGAATAAAACTAACAAAGTTTGACCAATAGAAGTGCATAAGTACTTTTATTAAGACGCTTTATACCCAGGTTTGAGTACAGAAATACTGATAGAATAAAATCATTTTTTTCGAGCCCTAACATAAAAACCTTTTTTGCTAGTATTTTTGCTGCTTAATTGGCACCATTTTGTTATTTTTTATATTAGCTTGTACTTATAACAGCTCAGGAATAAGAATGCAGTTTTGTGTTTATTTTAAAAATTTATTATAGACAACATAAATGACATTAAAAAAAGTTAGTTTTATTTCTAGAACCAGAAGAATGGTTCAGAAAATGAATTTATGAATCATCAATCAAGCAATAATCGACACAAATATTTATGTAGACGATGTTTTTTGTATTTTCAAATAAACACAAAGATAATTTTATGAGTATTAAAAATTTTTGAACAGCTTTTACCTTATTATTGATCTCATTGTCGAAAAAAACATCGGTATAAACTTTTTGGATTATACTATTACTCGAGAGCGAGATGGTTTGGAATTGGGCATCTATCATTAACCAACACACACATGTATCACAATTTATAATAGATCCCTTCATCTATATTTACTTAAAACGGCAGTATTTACCAATTACATACACGGATTACTTACAGTTCGAATATCAAAAATTAATTACAATAAAGAAGTGGAGATCATAAAATAAATCGAAAAAAATGATTATAACTTTAATTTAATTGACACCTCTGATTAGAAAAACTACTCGTAATATATATATTAAGCGTCTGTCAGAAACAATACATTTAATATTATTGTATTATATTTTGTAAAACTCTCAAAAATTATTACAACAAGATTAAAGACATATAACATTGATAAAGCATTTAAGACTGCTAAAAAATTACAATTATTATTAAAAATGGGTAGAAGCAAATCCAAAAAAATTTTAAAAATTTGGTGTTAGTCTATGAAAATGCAGCTCATGTAAAAAAAATAGGTAAAAAATTTTAATATACGTATTAATGAACATTATAAAGCTTTTATTAAGAAAAACAACGCAATCACACTGCGCATCCCTTTATTAGAATGTGGTCACAAATTTAATCTTGAATATAAAATTTACATTAGGCCACGAATAGTAAAATTCTGTAGATCCATTAAAAACAGTTGAAATTAATAGCTCAGACAATCTGACCGACTACTCAGTTGTCAGTTAAATTTGAATAATTCGCCAGTTTTAAATTGGTAACGAATGTATGTAGTATTAATAACGCATATTGTAAATGTTATGAACATTGCGCATATGTACTTATGTTATATGGATGCGTTTGTATAATATGGATGACTTGTACAGCCAAATAAGTTCAGTTTGTAATACTCTACGTCTGAGGACAGTACAGTGTATTGAAACGGCTGTTCCGTGTTACGTTACTTTATGTTACGCGTTAATTTTATTACATGAATAAAAATATTAAGATTTTTGAACGATAAATTTGGGTTATTGTGTCTAATTTATCCTTAATCGTCATCTAAAAAGATCTATGACTCCACTTAATTTTGTAATTCTAAAAATTCCTAGAAGTAATGTCATTTTACTTTATTTGACTGACAAAATCTTAGTAGCTCTCAAAAAAAACATTCCAATTTACTTTTACCTATGAAATTAACATAGGTTTATGCTGTTGTTACGTTAATAAATCCACAAAAAGCAACTCATTTTGGTCCCCGATTTTTAAATAAACAACTTTAAGACACACCTTCAAGATATACTCATGTTTCTCGCAATGACATGTCGTATGTCAGAGAAAATTGTGAACACAGGTTTCAGAGATAAAAATATCTTTTTTTCACGATTGACATTCATAAGTTATTTCTATGCGTACATCTAATTGTCATATGTAAATCATCGAAAAAAGGGTGTCACTTCCACTAAAAGTCACTACCTTTCAAGCTTTAAATTATCAAAATGAGTAGTTCAGTAATCAAATGGCGGAAAATGCAGTTAAGTAGAGTGGAGGCATAATGGGGACTAGCTTAATTGCTGTTGAGCAAATCACAAAACTACTCTTGTGTACAATAAGTTATAAAAGGCGAAGTCTCTTCCTACTCTTTTAAAAGTACTATTGATTACCTATTTAAAACATAAGTAGTACTCCTAAACAAATATAAGTTTACTTGAAGTAAACAGTGAATCTTTGATGAAATGGGCAAATAGCATTAAATTTTATCTACCAGAACATAATTAAAACACATATTTAATTAATAAAAGTTTTTGTGTTCTTAAATTTAATGGTTAAACTTCCTTATTCCCCAATAATTAACTAGTTGCTATTTGTACACAAAGAGCCAGTTTAGGTGAATTTTTACCCTGATTGTTAGGGTAATTCTGGGACAATCTGGCGGTACAGTAAATTTTATCCTGTGTCAACTATAATTTTTAGCCTGATTTACGGTAACACTTCAGGGAATAGTAAAATTTATAGTTAGCCTCCATAATATTTATAGCAGAGCCTTGCCATGTTTATCCTAAGTCAGGGTAAAAATTTTCCTCACTCTCTCTATAGTAGCGCCGAGGCACACTGCCAGAGGAGAAGTGAGACCATCTGTCTGCTTTGATTACATAACCTCCTGTCCTTGAATACGATCGATACGGTATCTGTACCTTTGTGATTATGAATCAGAGCTTCTTTTTAACGTAAAAAAACTTCATCAGAAGCGAGTGCCCTGCGCGGCTAAGTTTGAAAATAACTGGGCTGTGGCCTCAATAAAACTGCAATTGCGACCGCCTTTTGCCCGTTGTGTCAAGAAAAGTCGAGCCAGCTTGATACGGTGTGACCTAGTATTTTTATCCTCTAATCTATATATATATACTCCATGAGTACGTAAAAACCATTCGGCCCGTATATGGCGTATACGCATTCGATATTGTGTTGATCATGTTCACGGACAGCAGGTTACGTAGTCAAAGCAGATAGCTGGTCTCTTTTCTCCTCTGGCGGCACGCCGCGGAGTCTACTATAGAGAGAGTAAGGGGAATTTTTACCCTGGACAAGGATAAAAATGACAAGGCTCTGCTAAAAAATTATGGAGACTAACTATAAATTTTACTTTTACCTAAATTTTCACCGTGTTTTAGGGTATAAATTATAGTTGACAAAAAAAAAATTTACTGTATCGTTGGATTGTCCCAGAATTAACCTGACAATAAGGGTAAAAATTCACTTAAACTGGCCCTCCGTGTATTCCAAACAATTTACTTAGGCAACATGAAAATTTAAAGTTAACTAATTCACATTATTTTGTAGTTCTATAATTTTCTGAAAGTAATATCGTCTAACTCTATTTCACTGCCCAATACTTAGCAACACTCAGAGAAACATCACAATTTCCCTTTATCTGTAAAATTAACACAGGTTTATGCTTTCGTCATACATCCGGGAGATAAACCAAAAGTTTGAAACAAAGTACTTAAAAATTATTACTAAAGCTATTAAATACACAATTATTTGGACTCGAAGTTACTTAATTTTAATGTAGGGAGCTGCATTACAGTAGAGTGAAGCTATAATGAGCATATGTGGCTAACAGCAGATGGTAAGTTCTATTTCTACATATAAGCGTGAACTAACCTAATTGCCACTTAGCAAATCAGAAATCTACACTTGTATAGAATGGGGTGTTAGAGGCATAGTCACTTTACAGTATTGTTACATACTACCTGTGCAGTTCTTCGATTATAGGTTCGATCACTGCAACGAGGTACATACAAAGGCTTTTTAAGTAAACAATACATATAGAAATCTAGTAGTTTTGAGACATTCTTTACATATATCTCTATTGTAAATGGATAATCTCAAAGTGGGGCTGCAAATTTTCAATTCTTAACCATTTGACCTTCTAGTGAGACACACCCTACAGCCAGCAATGACGAACTTTCAAGGATGGAAGGACCCACTGACTCTCCTACGGCGGGAAAAACTACTCATTTTTCTTATTATACTATCAGGTATGTAAAAGATTACATTTAAAGTTTCTAAATCCACAACTGTCCTTAATTTATAACTTTAACTCTATTTTTCTCAAAGTATGGTTGTAAAATTTATCTCAAAATTATTACTGAAATCGCAACTGATTCTGATAGTGCACAAGCTGTTACGCTTTAATTTATTATTTTTAGTAAAAATCTTCGAGTATTCCTTTTCACATTGTAGTGCAATAGATGAATGCAATAGACATGTGTATCACCAGTATTATAAACATTTCTTTACAAATATCATAAATATTATAGTTCTCTATTTAAATTAACTTATTGAATCGTTTCAAAAATTTTTTCAGTGAAAATATAAAATTTAAAAAACACTTATTTGTACCAAGTTAGAGCCCCTCGACTATTAGTAAAGTAAGTTGTGTACTCATTTTTTGTCAGTTTGAATGTTAAATAATCAAAAATAATTTTAAAAAACTTATAACTCCTTAGGTTGTGTTGTATCTGATAGCTCTCGTTGTGATTTTTAACTTGATAAAGACCCTTTTCAGCAGAAAAGTTATGACCTTCAAGTACAAACAAACTAACATTTTTTAATACTTCTCAAGAAAGTGTGTATACAATTTTGAATCAAAATACTGCATTAAATAAATGTATAAGACTATTAAGTGATATTGTCTTTTACCTTCGCATGGATTTTAGCTAGTAATTTTAATATCTTCGTTAATACGTACTCATAATCCGATGCGCTAGGACCCTAACGACTTAGGGCTATGCAGAATTGACGGGCATGCAGTTGATTATTTATAACTTTCGCAGTATTTTTCGGAATATTTGCTTCTAGTGTCAATGTGAAGAATGAAGTGGTTAAACTTATAATTAATATATTTGTCCAAATCCTGTTTTTGCTTACTTTTGAGATAGCTACAAAATAAAAGAAATAGCTCTACTATTGACTAATAAAATAAAAACTTATGGAATTAAATTTTGAATAGAACAAAGCTAAAGGACCACTATTAAAATATTTTTTTGTTTTTAAGAACACAACTATGTTAAACTTATTTCCAAATTTCCATTAAATAAAGTTCTTACTGTAATGTTTCATATTGTCCTGGAAAAATTAAAAAATAGCCATTTTCTGGACTTTAATTTATGATAAAATAATTAATGACTAATAAAAAACCATGAATTTAATTTAAAAAATAGTAAAGAGTGAGTGTGACAGCTCAAGCATAGTTAACCAGTAAGGAACGGTGTAGACGAAGGGGATAAAAATCCTAAGATTGATTTTTACTTGTGTAGGTTGCCATGGACATAAGATTCAGCTTCATCCAAATGTGACCGAGTTGCAGATAAATGAAGGAGAAACCCTTATCATAACGTGCATAAGCACGGGCTATGTCAATTTTTATTTTCCCACTAACAATACATGGGGTAGAGTAAGTTAAATGACTGGAATATTTTATGTACACAAAAAATGTATAAATAGGGCTTTAAATAAGACGATAACCACTAATTTTAACGTTAAAAAAAGACGCCTTCTCGACCTGATATTATACCAGAAGGCAGGAGCACCAACAAGACATTTATAAGATCATCAACTGTTTTTGGCGACACTGGCTGGTATTGTTGCGCTGATGAAAGCAAACAAATAACAGACTTGACGTTGAAAAATCACAATGATTCAGAAATTGTTTGGATGTACGTTTATGTTAAATGTAAGTTAATAAAAGATTTTGGCTTTTTAATTTTTCATTTAAAAATATTAAATATTTTCGTATTACTGGCCAAAGAATATTTTAAAAAGTTTTACTATTGTTATGCAGCCAATAGAAACCCATTTGTGCATAAAAATGTAAAAGGGCGTTTTTTACTAGCTTCTGGATGTGATGAGCATGTCATTATTCCGTGCCAGACGACTTCTCCTGAATTTAAAGTCACTTTGAAAAAAAATGGAAACGTAATGTTACCGTGTCAAAATCTATCTATCAAATGAGGATTGAAAACTAAAAATTTTATTATCATAGGTAGTTCAACTCGGCATAAACACAATTTTCAATCCCAAAATTGGTTACATCATTAAGGATAGACTTCGTCCCTACTCCGATTTATTTACTTGTTCTGTAGAGCAGAAAAATTTATCATCCACAATTACTCTGAAAGTTGATCCCTCTATACTATACGATTGTATAAGTTGGCCAAAAACAATTATAAATGGGTCGAAAGACATGGCTACAGGCTCGAGATTAAGTGTTAAGTGTATTGTAAGAGTGAGGAGAGAAGCCGCTTACAACATTTTTTGGAAAATTCCGCAGAACACGGTAATGTTAAATACCTGAATATTATTTAATTCATTTTAATAATGGCACAAGTGCGCATATAATATTTTCGACGAATTTTCTAAATAATAGAGTACTTACGTTTATAAGACTTCTAGGATAATTTCAAACACTATTCGAGAAAATGTTAATCAGTTTTACATAGAAGATGTAATAACATCTCAGCTTATTATTGACAACGTTACTTTTGGAGATTCAGGAATTTACATATGCCAAATAGAATCATCGTTTAATAAAATAAGAAATACTGAAGTACATATATGTGTATATGGTAGGTCTTGGCCCCCTTCTTTTAGTTCACTTCTCTGAAATGATTATTGGGTTCTTACAAATTTTTTTTGACAGATTCGAATCATCCCTACATTAGTCTGACATCTGTTGAGAGAAAAGTATCCAGATTACGTGGTGAATCTGTAACTTTCTTGGCTAATGTCTCCGCATGCCGAGAACCTTTTTTACAGTGGTAACACTTACAGTTTTTTTAGACATTTAAATTAATGAACACGAGACTTACTTCATTGCTTTTTAGGGAATATAATCATCGCCTTATCTCTGATAGTTTAGAATATTCTGGAAGCTTGATATCAACATTTTCCAACCGAACAATGTGTAGCTTACGCATAGATAATATTTCCACTGTCAATGATGGGATTTATACTCTAGTAGCTGACAACTTTCTAAGAAAAAAAAACATAACGTTTCATCTTAAAGTTTTTGGTAAATTAAATTTTGATAACACAGAAGTATTATTAACATTTAAAACTGCACAACACTTGAAACTTCCAATATTTTATTAATTCGATAGTTTACAATATATCTTTTTCTTGAACTTGAAGCGAAAAGTGTTATACCACATATATACAGTCAATTTTATTTTACAGTCAGTAAAAATGTGTTATAAATAATAATGATGATAATGCATACTCACTAATTTATTCGTTACAAAAGAACAATGTGTTAGGTTTTACATGATTCCGAAAAATTAGTACTTATATCATATAAATGGAGAGTATTAGACAATACTTTTTTGTTTATGTTCATTGATCCTACGAAACTACTGTAAAGCCATGATGTGTTTAGCCCTTTGCATTTACAGTAAATTTTATATTAAACTTGAAATATGCTGTATAATACTTTTAGCTTTATCTTGTTGGATGTTAATTTTTTTTTTTTTTTAATATTTCAGAAAATAATAGATCAAGTAATGTTATGTTACTGTTGATTGTTCTAACTGATTAAGATTTCGAAAATAAGAGCTCTGTGTGTTTTTACTTACTTTCGATTTATTTTTATGATGCAGCAGAATGTTACTTTTGTTTGAACATATTTTTTGCTGTCATTATCACTCTTTTTTTCTCGAATGATTACTATATACTATCTTACTGCTTGTAGATAAGCCAGGCGTGAGGTTTGATCCAAGTTATTTTAAAAAATACTACAGCTACAATGAGACTGCGACGTTTGTTTGCGTTGTTAAAAGTCACTTGGAATATAATGTATCGTGGAGTTATATCAGTCACCCGACAGAGTCTACACATGTTTACGAAACATCTAAGCTACAGGTTTGTTTGTCTAAAAAATTTTTTAATTTAAATGATTTATTGCAAGTAATAACTAGAGGTATGTAAAATAATCAAGTCGAGTATAAGCATAATAAGGCAAGATCAAGAAAGCATATACGGTGTCTCGGAGACCGTGCTACTATTTAATTGTAAGTCGCATACTCGAAGTTTTGAATCTCAAAAAATTATTATTCTTGTCGGTACGCCTTTAACAGTTGGGTTTTATTTAAACTTTTCAATCCCATTCTACAGCTTTTCTGATGAATATAGACGAAAAAGTCGCAAGAATAACGAAAATTAGACGAGTGAATCTCAAAATGCTGTAATCAACATTTTACCAGGATTAGTCTTTACAAAAAGTTGTCTTACCGTTAAGGTGGCTTGGGCGATTTTTATCGGCTTGATTCAAACCTCTAAGGAATTATGTAAATAAAGTATGCCAAATTTATTTGCGATAAAAAAATACTGGGGTCAAAGACTTAATTTTTTCGCAAATCGCTACTGAAAATTCATAAATTTCACATGCAGTCTTATGGAAATTGTCACTAAAACGGCTATAACTCTAGAAGTACTTGATTAACCTCAAAAATTGAAAATAGTTCTCGTGTATTTTTTTACAAAGAATCTATTAAACTTTTGAAAATATAGGGTCAACGACTTAACTTGAGAGAAAATCAGAAGAAAAGTATGAAATATTAATCTGGCTTGCCTCGCAACACCTCCCAATTTTCACAGTTATAATTTCACGGTACGTTTCTGGCAATTACTTGATCTTATACTCAAGTTTTATTGAAATAACTATATTTATTAAAAAATTCACAGTCGAAAAGTGTTGATTTTTTAGAGGCTCTTATGGTACCCTACTGCCCTAGGTACGGTATACTAACTGCCCAAGCCACCTTAAAGATTTTTAGGTTAGTATTAAAGTTTATGTTGTTAATAACCCCACAAAACCTACCTTTTAACAAAAGTAAATGGTTAGACAAGTTTCAACGTTGTTAATTTTAATGAGGGTTATTTTTCCGTAAGATGGCGATAGGGGACTCATGAAAGGTTTTCACTGAAAATTATGGGTATATAAAATGCATACACAGTTAATGTCCTGCGTAAGGAGGACTTTTACGGGGTGCGTAGGGGAGACACAGGGCTGAAAAATTATGGGGATTTTGTGTTAAAGTATTTTTCCGCCCTCGGGAGGTTTTGGGAGGCTGTTACTTCCTCGGGCGAAAAAGCAGTTTTCCGGAACTCGTTCGAAAAGTCTCCTTGACGAACCTCGTTACGTCCCTCGCCTTCGGCTCGGGCCGCAAACGTCACGGTTCGCAAACAGAGACTCTTCAAACTCGTAGGAAAACTACCATTTTTCTCATATTTCGACTTGGCCGCTGTTGACCTTGTCAATCGGAGCGAAGGGGCACAGCACTTTAAAGCTGAGAAGCAAGGGTCTTAACCGTTTGGAGAAGCAAAGGAGTTACTACTGTCTTTTTTGAACCACAGTGCATACTTAAGTGTCTTACGTGGAAACAAAAATTACATTCAAACACTCACGATACGTCTAAAGTAACCATTGCTATTCAGAGTAGTAGTGCACACTCTAGCGTTAACGTAGAAGCTGCGGTATATTTTAATGCACGATCTAGAGGCTACCACTACTATTTCCAGTAGCGGTGCATATTTCCGAGTTTGTGCACGCATATCGTATAGGGAAAAGAGAAAAGCTAGAAAGTTAACGTTTTTCAAAGAACTTACTTTTATTCAGAGCTCTAAGGCATAACACAAACTGAATCAGCGTGAAGTGGTAGAAGCGAATTATACTTACTGCGTCTTCGTTAAGGTATAATGAAATTCACGAGTAGAAGATCACGAGACAGTAGAGACGAACTCTAACTAACTAGTCGACCGTTCGATGGAAAATAAGTGCTTGCCTCATGGTGAAACGTGAGGTAGCAGAGACGGACTCTAACTATTTTTTTTTTTTATTATGGTGCTATACGCCCTTAGCTCCTAATAATATCACTACTCTGGGCTATGAATACTTGGGAGAGAAATGGGAAGAGGGATGGGTGGTCTCACCATAACCGGAAGCGGGTAGGGAGAAAATAGTTAATTTTGCTGCTAGGAATTCGCTTATGTGCTTCGTGCAGCGATTTGAAATAGCGTCACCTCTAGGGGAAAAGATGTTCATACTAACTAACAAAAATATACAGCCTCTTATGGACAATGACCTAACATAAGTGTTTATTTCAACAACAATTTAACTACAATAACTAAAATCAGTTATTTCAGTCCCAAGCAGAATATTATTAGCAAATAATACTTTGTTTTTTAATTTTATGAAAGAAAAGTAAATTTTTAACACAACGTACATGGGGACTTTGATTATGAGCCATAAGTTGAGTCTTTGAAACCTCGATTTACGCACGCGACTTACAACTTGTGCTGCGTACTCGTGCTAGTGCGTGTGTACGTCGACATCTTTGCAGAGCCACATTATTTAGATCTCTCATAATCTCGTTCCCCGCGCATGATGTATCAAAAAGTTGTATACACTGCTCGTGTGAAAGGTTAGGTGATTAACATGCGTGGTCCAATCGCCATCCTCGCGCGCTGCTATCGTAATGTACTATTCTTGCATGAAGTAAATCTAATGTATAAATGAGCATAATATTACTTTTACTACGAAAATACAATTAACAGCTAGATTTAGACAAAAACTGAAATCAACAGTAAATTAACGTCTGTCTTTTTATTATGTAAAACAATCAGGTTAATTAGGTTCTTGTAAAAATAGATATTATTCAATAATTTGGAGTGTTAATACAACTCAATATTAAATTACGGGACATGCGCACGCATTTCTAACCTAAAAAAGGCACAAAGTCGAACCTTCCTCTAGCACTCACCTCCAACGGTAGTGGACTTCCTTAGTGTGCTGACTTACGGTACTCCACGAAATTAATTGGTATTCGAGAAAAACCACGATTCTTACTAACAAAATACAACAATGCGAGAAAAAAAATCTTTTTTTTATTAATGCACCGTTAAATAGATATTTTTTAGCTCGGAAGTATACTTAACACCCAAAGAAATCACATCAGTTATTAAAGATATATTACTGTTGATATAAACGCTTGTAAGAGATTGTTCACTATGAGAGGCTGAGGGTTCTTGTTTGTTAGTATAGATATATTTTTCCCTGAAGGTCGTGCTATTTTAAATTGCTGCACGAAGCGAATTTGCTTTTTTCCGCTCATTCCTCTAGAATTTTACATATTGATTCGAAAGTATGTAAAGCATGGGCCAACATACATCTGAAAAAAAGTGAATTATCTGCAATTTGCTTGTAGCTGCGGCACAATAAGTATTTATGATTCATGCATATGCACGCGAGCCTATGGTAACTGTAAATGGAAAAATAATATTATTTCATACAAATATAACAAAACATTTTTTGAAAAAACCATGAAATGCAAAAATTTGACTGGAAACAGCTGCATTGAGAAATAATGCTAGAATAACTTAAAGTTAATGGGTATAGATTGGGATTAAATGAAAATAATATTAAATGCTAGACCTACTACATATTGTTAAGAAGGTTCAATCGTCCATGCGAAGCTCTCTATAGTTCTGTGTTTCTATTTGTAATATTTTGTATGATAAGTAGTATACTCTATAGATGGCGATATAAAACTATCATAACTCTACTTGGTGTAAGTTTTTACTATCAGCTGAAATTTCTTTCTAATGACTTTCCTTGTTTTTTAATTCCATTGAATATTGTATAATTTTTTTGTTTCTTCTGATTACATTACAATTATATATCACAGTTGTGTTAGATGATAATTGAAAATGTTTTAATCCTTTACTATTTTTCTACTAAAAAATTTAACGAAATTTGTTTTAGTTGTAAAATTCGTAAGAAATGTTTTTTTTAAATGTAATTCAAAATTTATTTTGCATAATCAATATTTTAAAAATAAAATTTTAATTAAATCGTATTTCCACGCTTACAGTTGAAGCATGCAAACACATTTTTTTTTTAAGAACGATCATTTGGTATTTTTACAGTCGGGGGGATCTGGCGCCCCCGTACCCTCTTACCGCGAGCTGGCCCCCTCTTGAAAATCATCAATATAGTTTACTTATATGCGTCTGTTAACTGTACAAGACATAAACATTACTACGCATATTTAACATGCATATAGTTCAGTCACTATTCACATAACATACACAACACGAAATACATTACAAATAATGCGACCTCTATAAATTCTTTATTTTATAAATGAAATTGATTTTTCTCGAAAATTACATCTATTTTCCTCATACTTTTTGTTAGGGAAATTGTTTCGCACGAGTTGCGTACAAGTTTTTTCACAATAAGTGTGAGAAAAATGGATGTAATTTTCGAGAAAAGTCAGTTTCATTGATAAAATGTTGTAATAGACTCGCACTCGTGGCTGGTAAAGGCAACTCGTGCCTTGCAATAACACTGGTGCAACGCATTTGTGTGCTCAACTGGTACTCGTTCCCGTACATTCGTAAGAGTCAATCATGACTCGTGCGGGGAATCATCTTTTTTTGCACTTATTACGTAAATAACTGCTATAAGCTTTTGATTTCTAGTCAGCATAGGCTAACGTGCAAATTTATGAGTCATGATAGGTCGTAGTACAGCAGCTTTGAGTGAACTCATTAATGATTCACTTCTTTACAGATGCAAGTTGGTCCCTGCTTTCAATAATTTTTACATTATCATGGGAAATTCCAAAGAAATAAAACAAAAATATTAGTCGTTGGATCAACGATAGTTCACGAACATTGCAGTATAGTCGAAGAAGTGTTGAAGAAGCTATAGTTTTTCCAAAAGTTTTTGTACGTAAAACTACACTATTAAGTAAAAAAATCAATCTCACATCTTTGCAAGTCAAAATTTGTTCCTCATAAAACAAATTTCTGTTATTCAGTATTTAATAACTACTAATACACAAAACCTATTGTAGGAACTATTGAAAAAACATTGTGATTTTGAATCCTAAATATGTAAATGATTTGCAACTTTTTTAATAATATATTTTATATTATTATATTTAATCATACAAAAGCATAGTTATAATTTTTTTGAAAACCAACGTAAGGAAAAACGTATAATTAAAGTAAAAAATATTGGATATTTTATGTTGACTTTTCTGTAACAATGTAATCAGAACAAATTTGTTATTATTTACTACTAATTAAAAAATTTTGATGCACATAATTTAATGTATCATTTTGAACTTTACAACCATGCACTTTTGTTGAAATCTAAGTTTTATAGAGTTATAATTTAAATTCAAATAAAGTATTTAAAGGATACCAAGATGGATAAACAAAGCAACAGTGCTGAATATAAGTCAACGGTAATGTTAAGACCTCAAGCAGAATCAACAATAAAATGCATGGCTTGCAATAGTTATGGATGTAACGATAAAAAATATGACATTCATATCACAGGTTCGTGAATCTCAACAAACTATCTCTATCAAGTTTTTTGTTTAATAAAAGTTTATTGTCGTTAAATATTTTTTAATGTTAATTTTTTTATTCAAAGATGGAATTCCTAATAAGGCATATGGAATTATAAAACCAAAAATCAAATTTCGTGTTGGTCAAAATATTTCCTTAGTATGTTCTGCTGTCATTCGTGAATTTTTTGAGGTAAAATGGTTGTATGGTGAACTAGAAAAAGTTGTAGATTCTGGTCAGTACTAGACTCAAGTTAAAATATAATAAATAAAAGTTTATAAGTAGTTTAGTTCGTCTGAACATTACTTATTTAGATCTTATAATATTTCAGAAAGAATTCACGTCTTGTATGAAAAAACTAACTACACTCACCGTGCCATCTTGTCGATTAAAAATTTGAGCCGTTCAGATGAAAAGAATTATTACTGTTCATTTATCGGTGCAAAAATCATCGACAATGAAATATTTTCTCTTGAGATCAATGGTATGCACAAAAAAATTTTTTCCGATGTGATTGCACGGGTGATAATTTTTTTTACAAACTAAGTTTTATATTTGTTTTAAGTGATTTTTATATTCTTAGTTCCAGCTCACTTCGTTAGTGGAAACATAAATAACGTTTCAATAACACGATTTGCAATAGACCCAGAAAATCCTGTATATTTATCATGTCATTTCAAAGGAATTCCAGCACCTACGATTACGTGGTTTAAAGACGGTATATNTTTTTTTGGCCTACAGAACAAGACACGAGATCTATGAAAATTTATTTACGGCCTGGTCTGACGGCAGTCCAAACGATAAGCACACCATTCACTATAAAAATAAAAGTCAAACTTTATACTTGGGTACCCAAGCACCGACTGTCCACTAATTTTTTTTACAAACTAAGTTTTATATTTGTTTTAAGTGATTTTTATATTCTTAGTTCCAGCTCACTTCGTTAGTGGAAACATAAATAACGTTTCAATAACACGATTTGCAATAGACCCAGAAAATCCTGTATATTTATCATGTCATTTCAAAGGAATTCCAGCACCTACGATTACGTGGTTTAAAGACGGTATATCTTTATCGTCGTCAAAACAGTTTAGTTTAGAGGATAAAAATCAAAAGTTAATTATACGATATCTTTCGGATCGTGACAGTGGTAATTATTCATGTGTTGCAGAGAATGGCTTTGAGCCAGTAAAGAAAACTCAAACAATAGTTGTAAAAGGTAACAATGATCGATGTAAATAATCATTCTTTCATTTATAGTCCGGGAGCCAGGAGGGTTCCCGTAGCCGTTGGGTGTCGGCGAACCAACCCAAGTTTTTGTTATGTATTTTGACCCCCTGAATCCGAATAGCAAGGGTGGGAAGCCGAAAAAATGGCAGGTTAATTGTTATTAACAATTTTTGTTAACAAACAAAAAAATTGAGTTTTTTGATGAAAAAAAATCTTTTTTGTATTCTTTAGATCATTTTAAACAAAAAAGGATTCTTTTTAATTTTTGCTAAAACGCTTAGATTTTCAGTAAAAAATTCCGAAAGTTTTGAAAATCGCGTATTTTACGATTTTCAAACGCATATATCTCCATTGTTAATTAATATTTTTAAACTCTACAGGTCTCAAAATCTTCGTGAATTATTGCTTTTTAAAAGTGCAATAAAATTCATTTGATTATATTACGTAGTTTTGAATCAGTGACTCACCAATTCCAGGTATTTTTTAGTGCAATGCACTGTAATCTGGGCGCTGGGGGCAGATCCGTGGCTGATTCAATTCTGAGATTTGACTATTTCACTTTGTTTTTTGCAACTTTTTTGGTTTTTATTTTAAAATAGAATCGTGTTAGTGAAGTAAAAAAAAAAAAATGTTGATTCATTCGTTAAAATTATTGATAAGCGGGAAAAAAAATTTTTTCTCGTTTTTATTAAAAAAAAAAAATTATCAATACATTTTTAAAGTCTTTTTATACAAAAAAGACTCCACGCTATATTACTGTTGAACTTACAGGTTTGTTGGAAATACTGCTCTAATTTTAAAAAGTACATCTTTCTTCCGATTCAAATTTTCGCGCCGCAATTCACGATTATGCAGGCGCAACT
>NW_019379978.1:81664-96350 GCF_000648655.2 Copidosoma floridanum
TCTTAGCAACGCTCAGGGAGACATCTTTTTTTAAAATTGGTGTTCCAGCTTTCTTCATCCGTGAAAGTATGAATAATGTTGCAATAATACGATTGGCAGAAGATCCTGAAAATCCTGTCCATTTATTATGTTACTTTGAAGGCACTCCAACACCTAACCTTACATGGTTCAAAGATGGTTTTTCATTGAAATGGTCAAATCAGTTCGCTTTCGAGGACAGAAATTAAAAATTAATCATAAGATACCTTTTGGAACACGACAGTGGTAATTATTTGTGTTTTGCAGATAATGGCTTCGGGCTTGTTACAAAATCTTAAATAATTATTGTAAAAGTCAACAAATACTATTGCTAATAATTGTATTTTTTGCTTTTTATGAAGTGTAATTAATGATTATTTAAGTGTGACGAGGCCGTACTGCCTTCCTACAAAAAGAACTTGTTATGTGACACGTTTAGCTAAATAAATTTTTTATATCAATTAATATGGGAGGCAATTTTATACCTGGTTATGATTTAAAAAACTTTGTGTAGTAAACTAAAGTTTAAAATAAAACTTTTAACACTGGCAAGTTTTACAATGCAGTTGTTATTGAAAAACTTATGCTTTTTTCTTACTTATGCTTAATGCTTTGTTCTACAAAATCGAACCTTCATTTTGAAGAATTGATGAATTTTTTCTACATTGAATTATAAAACGTTGTTTTATTTTGGCTACAAGTTTTTTTTAAATCATATTTTAAAAATAGAGAGATGCAGTTGATTTCCTTTATCATACAACGTTTATAGATAATTACTTACTTTTCTAAAGGAGAAGAAAGAATTGTTTTATAACTAAAGCACTTCAATTTTACTACAGGTTATCGAAAATCTTACTTTCTTAATGGACTAATTCTGCGGTTTCTTACCTTTCTCGTATCTCTTTTAATTTACTTTTATTTGAAATCACAATATGCGAAATTCATGAACAGTTGTGTTTTCGTTATTTCTATACGATTTATTTTTAAATTGTCGATTAATTTACATAAAATACAACCTTAATTTCTGTACTCACATGCAAGGCAAGCACATTGAATAAAAAGAAGTGAATGTGCGAGGTCATACCGTGGGGATCACAGGGATTATCCGTGGGCGATATTTTTTTCTGGAATTGGCGGGTTGCGCGATTCGAAGAGTTCGGAAATCACAGGGAGAAGTGAGCTTTGCTTTTTCTCGGACGGAAAATGCGTTCTGTTTGTTAGTGAGTCTTTTCTTTCTTTTGTGGTCAACTTAGTTGTTATGACGATATTTGATTATTTAAAATATATCATCAAGCAACTCTCAAGCATTCTTTCTATAAAAGTCTGCCCAGTATCTCTGTAATATTTAAGAGAAACTCTTAACCTGTCTTCTAAGTATATTTTTTAAAAAGTTACTCCCATTTGTTCGACTTGTTGCATCTGTGAAAAGATGTCATTTTTCTTAAAACACTAAAACTCAAAAAGTCAAACTAGCTGTATGATAAAATATGTATCCTCTCATCGATAACAATTTGAAGTTTAAAGAAAACCATCTATTAGCAGCTGGTCTTACGCTTTTCAAAGAAGGAGCAGTTGATCTTATAAGCCCACGGCTAACGGTAGACAATCAACCAGATCTACCGTACGTTAAAACATGGGAAAAAATGTCAAGTACACTTATTTTATTGTTGCCAAATGCAATAGAGGCCAAGCTTAAATTTAATTATATATTTGTACTACAAAGCAGAGCAGAGCTGCGAACTTCAGAAAATACTTTTTCTATAATTAACACTTCAAACCTTATAAGTATGTTCAATTTTTAAGTTAAATGGAGATTCTGCTAATATCAAAGTGCGTCTACAAAAATATGGGAAAATTAAACTTATTTATCTTCAGTGAGTTGCAATAAAGAAATAAATTAACATGTCTCTTTCAAGAAGTTTTCAGGAATTTTTTTCCATTGTTTTTTTGTGTTACATATGCTTAATTATTATATTACTTTCTTTAGCATGAGTAACTTTGAAACAGACAAAAACATTGGTACATTATTCATAAGACGATATATTAACGCGCTAATACAGAAGACTGTATATATACGTGTTAATATAAAGTCGTTTAGTACAGTACTAATTTTTAAGCTTTATTGGTTTTGTCAATTATTTAATATTTAAGTGAACTCTTTTTCATTCTTAACTTTACTTTGGAATTGTTTTTTTAAATTGTTTTTCTTTATAATCTGAATATCAAAAAACATATAGAAAAACAAGATAAATTTATTAGTTTTTTTGATATTTGTATGATACTTGTTTATTTACTTAAATTTAAATCTGAATGCAAGTCACTATGTTTTAAAAAGGTTTTGTGGTATCAAACAAGCTGTTACTAAAATGTAATAAAAAAGTAAAAATATTGCTGAAAGAACACGCTGGTTGATTTATTATAATAAATATCAATTTTTATCAAGTGCCAACCGATTTCAGAAAATATTTTAATAGTGAACACAAAGAGAATTGACATTTGAAAACATTTTTTACAGTAAAATAAATATTTCGTGTTTAAGAAAATCACTTTACAATTAGAAATTTATACTTTTTAATGTACGACCTGTCCTACAATTACAATAATATATGTTAGAACTGAGAGCGCTTAAGATATTGGCAATATCATACATTTTCAAACAGATAACGAGTAGGGTCATCAGTTTCAAGTAGTTTCGTGGATCAATTAAAGCTTCTTCAACTGCTTTTCTAATAATCTCAAGTCTCCACCTACGTGANAATTAAATCGTAAGCAATTAGAAATTAAATATTCATCTCAAAATGATTCGTATCTAGGGGTACACAACTTATACAGAAAGATTTTAAAAGTTTAAATTTCTTACTTAATTATGAGGAGATTAAATCTGTTCAAATAGATCATTAAAATTTTTTTTACAAGAAGAAACTTTGTAACTATATAAAAATAACTAAAAACAAAAAAAGTAAAAAAAATCGTATTGGTATTTTATGCATTGTAAATTTTATAGAAAAAACATATTTTTAGGGCAAATAGGAGAAAAATGAGATTTCGGAAGATCTTAGAACGACCTTGTGCGATGAAAATCCAATCAATAAGCCAAATTTTTACGACACAAAATTTTAGAAGTTTTGTGTTCAATGCTGATTTTAGTTACAATAATGACACCCAGTCAGATTGGCGTTCTAATTACAAAAAGCACTCCACAAATGAAGATGTCACATCCCTTTGCATAGAGAATCTTTTATTATGGGCTGATCAGATGGAAAATATTATAGAGTATTTTTCAAAAAATTGGCCAGCAGGTATCTGTCACGTTTAAAAATTTATTTAAAACCAACGTCTAATAGTGGTACTGTCATACGTTATATTTATTAAAACCAAAACAACGTTAATCACCTATTTAAAATATAGTCCTCCTAATGAAATAAAAATTTAATTTAAGTAACCAGTATATTTTTGATAATAAGTAAAATCGTATTGATTTCCATGTACAAGAAAACAACTAAAACACATATTTAATAAATAAAATTTTTTGTGGTCTTACATTTGATGGTTAAAGTTGCTTATTTGATACTGCTTAAATAACTGTTATTTGTATTCTAAATAAATTATTTAGGCAACATGAAAATTTGAAGTTAACTAATTTACATTATTTTATAGTTTTATAGTTTCCTGAATGTAATGTCGTTTAACTCTATTCAACTGCCCGAATCTTAGCAACGCTCAGGGAGACATCATAATTTCCTTTTATCTGTAAAACTTACATAGGTTCTTACTTTCGTCATACATCTGGAAGATAAACCAAAAGTTTGATGCCTAATACTTAAAAATTATTAATAAAGCTATTTAATACACACTTACTTAGACGCAAAGTTATTTTATTTTAATGTAGAGAGCGGCATCACAGTAGAGTGAAGCTATAATGAGCATATTATGCTAACAGCAGATAGTAAGTTTTATTTCTACATTTCAGCGTAAACTAACTTAATTGCCGTTTAGCAAATCAGAAACCTGCACTTGTGTACAATGGGTTTTAAGAGGCAAAGTCACTTTACAGTATTGTTACATGCTACCTGTGCAGTTCTTCGATTATAGGTTCGATCACTGCAACGAAGTACCTAGAAGGGCTCTTTTAATAAGCATTACATATAGAAATCTAGTAATTTCGAGACATTCTTTACATATATCTATATTGTAAACGGATTATCTCAAAGTACGGCTGCAAGTTTTTAATTCTTAACCATTTGACCTTCAAGTGAGACACTCCCTACAGCCAGCAATGACGAACTTTCAAGGATGGAAGGACCCACTGACTCTCCTACGGCGGGAAAAACTACTCATTTTTCTTATTATACTATCAGGTATGTATAAGATTACAATTAACGTTTCTTAATTTACAACTGTCCTTAATATATAACTTTCACTTTATTTTTCCTCAAAGTATGGTTGTAAAATTTATCTCAAAATTATTACTGAAATCGCAACTGGTTCGAAAGTGCACATGCAGGTGCACTTTAACTTATATTTTTAGTTACAATCTTTGAGTCTTTCTTTTCACACTATAGTTCAATAAAGGTATCTTCTGAAAGTAAGTAAAGGAAAACTTTTACAACATGCGTACCACCATTATCATCAACATCTTTTTGTAAATATCATGAATATTACAGTTTTCTGTTAAATTTAATTTATTGAATCGTTTTAAAAATTTGTTCAATGAAATTAGACAAAACACTAACTTGGGCCACGTTAAAGTCCCTTGACTAACAGTAAACTTTGTTGCGTATTTATTATTTGTAATTTTTAAATGTTGAATAATCAAAAATAATTATTAGTATTTTTCAGAAATTAACAATGAGAATGATAACTAAAATATACAAGGCTAAGTTACGGCAGTAAAAAAAAAGAATTATTGTATATCTTAGGTGATTGCGACGCGTATTACCACGTGACGTAGAGGCAAATAGCATCAACATTTATTTCACCAGTGCTTGCATAAATATTAGTACATATAATTAAAAATAACTTAATACTCTTCATGTCATGTAGACTCTGATAGCTTTCGTTGTGAAGAATAACTTAGTAAGAACCCTTTTTTGTAGAATTAGACAAGCATGCAGTTAATAATTTATTAGTTTTGCAGTATTTTTTCGAAATATTAGCTTCTAATGTTCATGTGTAAAAAGCTGTGCTAAAACTTGAAATTAATACATTTTTCCAAATCATGTTTTGGCTTTATTTTCAGCTAGCTACAAAATAAAAGAAACAGCTCTACTTTTAACTAAAAATATAAACACTTTTTAAACTTTGAATAGAACAAATCTACAGGACCCCTATTTAAACAATTTTTTTGTTTTCGTGAGTACAATTACGTTATATTTTCTTCCAATTTTCTGTTAGATAAAGTTCTTACTGTAATGTTTGAAATTGTCCTGGAAAAATCAAAGAATGGCCATTTTCTAAGCTTTGATGTATATTAAAATAATAAATAGCAAATAAAAAACCATGACATTAATTAAAATAACCTTGAAGAGCGAGTGTGACAGCTCAAGAATAGTTAACTTATGAGGAATGGTAAAGACGAAGGAAATGGAAATCATAAGATTGATTTTAAATTTTATAGGCTGCCATGGATATAAGCCTCTGCTTCATCCCAATGTGACTGAGTTGCAGATAAATGAAGGAGAAACCCTTAACATTACATGCATAAGCACCGGCTATGTCAATTTTTATTTTCCCACCAACAATACATGGGGTAGAGTAAGTTAAATGACTTGAATATTTTATGTACACAAAAAATGTATAAAGAGGGCTTTGAACAAGTTAATAACCACTAATTTTAACGTTAAAAAAAGACGACTTCTCGACCCGATATTAAACCAGAAGGCAGGAGCACCAACAAGACATTCATTAGATCATCATCTGTTTTTGGCGACACTGGCTGGTATTGTTGCGCTGATGAAAGCAAACAAATAACAAGTATGACATTGAAAGATCACACTGATCCGAAAGTCACTTGGATGTATATTTATGTTAAATGTAAGTTTATAACAAATTCCAGCTTTTTAGTTTACATCATAAAATGATCAAATACTGGCATACTACTGCACACAAACTATATTTAAAAGTTTCACTGTTGTTATGCAGCCAATATAAACCCATTTGTGCATGTACATGATAAAGGGCATTATTTACGAGCTTATGGATGTAATGGACATGTAATTATTTCGTGCCAGACGACTTCTCCAGAATTTAAAGTTACTTTGAAAAAAAATGGAAACGTATGTTACCGTGTCAAAATTTATACATTAAATGAGAATCGAAAACTTAAAAAATATTAATATTATAGGTAGTCCAACTCAGCAAAAATACAACTTTTAATCCCAAAGTTGGTTACATCATTAAGAATAGACTTCGTCCCTACTCTGATTCATTTACTTGTTCTGTAGAGCAGAAAAATTTATCGTCCACAATTACTCTGAAAGTTGATCTCTCTATATTATACGATTGTATAAGTTGGTCGCAAACATTCATGAATCCTCTTCCAGACATGACTACAGGCTCGAGCTTTAGTGCTAAGTGTTCAGTTAGAGTGAGAAGAGAAGCCGTTTACAACATTTTTTGGAAAATTCCGCAGAATACGGTAACATTATATACTTGTACATAATTAAAATTATTTCAATAACGGCATAAGTGTTGGTATATTTGCGACAAATTTTTTTAATTAGAATGGTATTTACGTTTATAAGACTTCTAGAATAATTTCAAACACTATTCGAGATAATAGTGATCAGTTCTACATAGAAGATGTAATAATATCTGAGCTTATTATTAACAATGTTACATTTGGAGATTCAGGGAATTACATATGCCAAATAGAATCATCGTATAATGAAACAAAAAGTACTAAAGTACATTTATGTGTATATGGTAGGTCTTGGTCCCCTACTTTTTGGTCACTTCTTTAAAGTAATCATTGGATTAAAAGAAATTTTTTTTCGACAGATTCGGATCATCCCTACATTAGTCTGACATCTGTTGAGAGAAAAGTATCCAGATTACATGGTGAATCTGTAACTTTCTTAGCTAATGTTTCCGCATGTCGACAACCATTTTTACATTGGTAACACACACAGTTTTTCTAGACATATAAACTAATAAACACGAAACATACAATATTTATTCTTGGTTTTATTGAGAAGTTTATTGCTTTTTAGGAAACATAATCATCGTGTCATCCCTCGTGTTCTACAACATTCTGAAAGCTTAATATCAACATTTGTCAACCGAACAATGTCTAGCTTACGCATTGATAATATTTCCATGGCCAATGACGGAATTTATACTCTTATAGCTGACAACATCAGGGAAAAAAAGAACATAACGTTTTATCTTCAAGTTATTGGTAAATCATATTTTTTTAATACAGAAGGATCAGTAACATTTGGAATTGCACTAAAATTTTAAAGTATAAGTTATAAGTTTTAAAAATGAATCAATTCGATAGTTTAAAATTTCCCGTTTTTTTAAACTGGAAGCTGAAAGCATTAAACCACATGTTCATTATTAATATTTTTTTACAAAAAGTAAAAGTGTTTTCTTAATATTCATGATATAACATACTTACGGATTTATTCGTAACAAAAGAACAATGTGTCAGGTTTTACATGATTCCAAAAAATTAGTACTTATATCATATATATGGCGAGTATTCGACAATACTTTCTTGTTTATGTTTATTGATCTTACGAAACTGAAAAGCAATGATACGTTTAGCTCATCGCATTCAAGGTAAATTTAATCATAACTTTCAAATATGCTGTAAAATGTTTTTAGCTCCATCTTCAAAAATTATTTTTTAATTTTTTTAATTAATACTTTTGCAAAAAATGAATTAAGTAAAGTAGTGTTAATGTATTTAATTCTCTAACTAATCCAGATTTTGTGTATACAAGCTCTGTGTCTTTTTCCTTACTTTTAATTCATTTTTATTACGCAGCAGCATGTCATATCTGTCTGAATATATTTTGTTGCTAATCTCACACTTTTTTACTACAATGATTATACTATATGTTATTGCTTGTAGATAAGCCAGTCGTGAGGTTTGATTCAAGTTATTTTAAAAAATACTATAGCTACAATGAGACGGCGACGTTTGTTTGCATTGTTCAAAGTCACTTGGAATATAATGTATCGTGGAGTTATATCAGTCACCCGCCAGAGTCTACACATGTTGACGAAACAGCTAAGCTACAGGTTTGTTTGTCTAAAAAATTTCTTTATTTAAATGATTCATTGAAAGTAATGACTAGAGGTATGTTAAATAATCAAGCCAAGTAGAAACGTAATAAGGAACGTTTGAGAAAGCATACGATGTCTCGGAAATCGTGCTACTATTTAATTATAATTCGCATGCTCGAATTTTTAAATTACGAAAAATTTTTATTCTTGTCAGCATACCTCAAATATTTGGGTCCAATGTAAACTTTGAAATCCTATTATACAGCTTTTTTGCCGAAAATAGTGAGTAGAATAATTAGATGAATAAATCTTAAAATGCTTCAACTAACATTTTATCAGGCTCCGCCTTCACAAAAAGTGGTCTTACTGTCAAATTAGCTGCAAGATAGCAGAGACGGACTTTCATGACATAGAGGTAAATGAGGGTATAATTGCGATTTTTTAGTAGTTAGTTTTAGACGTATATCTAAGAAATTCAGTTCATCAAATCGTTGTAATTTTTTTGTTTGTTAATGTTAAAGCTAACAACTCCTGAATTTTTTTTTGATAAATTTCTTAACTCTTGAATATTATTTTAAAAAAAGGTTTAAAAGTTTCATTTTGCCATTGCTGGTATCATTGCGAGCCTGTATGTATCATTGTGCACGTATTATTGGGGTCAATTTTAATGTTAAATGAACGGGTTATCCACAAACACACATTCACAGCCAAAGAAGTTATGTTTGCACCAATTATTGCGCAGACGTGATAATTTTTTATGTAAATTCAAAGATTTTAACCCTTTTTTGGAACTGAAGTTTTAATAATTAGATACTCCATAACTAAATCTAATTATATCAAGAATTAACTCACCATAACTCATCAGTTCAATTAAAATATACGCATTATTCGAGTCGCAATAATTGGAGCAACCGTAATAATACCCTCTTTCACCCCTAGTCGACCGTTTGAGAGAATAATAAAAACTTGCTTTATGGTGAACTGTGAGGTAGCTGAGATGGGCACTTTTTTATATTACAGTGCTATGCGTCCCTTAATTGCTCGTCAATATCGCACTGGACAGGAATTTAACCTCGTGCCAGTCCACGACCTAGCCGACAGAGCTACCGCATTCTCCACGGACTACAAACTGCCTAGTCCACTGTTCAAATTGTTATTGTCCACTTATTTTTGAAGGCATTTAGTTCCTTACATTAGAAGAAGCGTACCTTGGTCATGCATTAGTTCAAAGTTCAAAGATGACGCAGAAAAGCTTACCGGGAGAAAACCTTGAGGAAAATACAATAACTGAAAATCTGATTGGCCAGAGCTGCTCTAGTTAAGCTTCTTAAAAATTGGTACTTTCCATATTCAGCTTGCCCTTACGTATGCGTCAAGAAAAGGGAAGGTGAATCACTCACTAGTGCCCTTCTATTTTCTTTTACATTCAGATTTTACCAATTTTTCATTTTATTTTAATATTGTTTTTGAGATAAAATATTAATAGTACTTCCTTATGTTCGGTAGTATTTGTTTATTTAATGAAACCTATTGCAGGAAGAGCAGGGAAAACCGCTTAACGTTTTGATAAATTGATTGGTTAAATAAACAGTCGGAATGTGACGGTACATCAATTAGATATAATGAATCAAGTAAACTAACAGCAAGAGCAGTGGCTGCGATTACATTACTCATGTTTGTAATGGTACAATAATTGTTCTAATAATAGTAATAATAATAACAATAATAATAATAATACTTATTATAATAATAATAATCTTAACCTTNNAATAATAATAAAAATAATAATAATAATCATATCCCTCATAGTACTAATAGTACTATGATTAATAATAATAATAATGATCGGCTACTTCTAATAAAAGGGCACAGAGAACCCAAAAATAGAAAGTTGATTTTTACTCTCAAAAGGTCGACTGAGTAGCTAGAGTCAACCTCTGCTATCATACGGTTCTCCACGAGGCGGTTTAACTTGGTGACGGTATCGGTAGTTTCTAGATCGCAGAATGGGACACCTTGTATACACCGCTCCGGGTAGTATTGTAGACCTCTAGGCGCGTCGCGAGAAAGTGCATCGCGATACAGCACTACAGCCACTCTGAGGCATTATAACTTGACTCATTACGCTTAAAAGCACTTTTCCCTTATTATTGGGTATTTTATCACGTATTCCTAATTATTCTCTAGCCCTTCGTTGCACCTACTTGCCCAGTGTAAGTCCCAAGTTATCAAGCGCAAGCTTAGACTCGAATAGTTTGTCACGCTAAATTAACAATTCGCTAATAATTAAAATTAATAACGTATGTAATTAAATGTAACATGTCGAACTTGTCAAACCTTCTACTTTTGTTAAAAGGTAAGTTTTGTAGAGTTCTAATTTGAATTCAAATAAAGTATTTAAAGGATACCAAGATGGATGACCAAAGCAATAGTGCCGAATATAAGTCAATGGTAATGTTAAGACCTCAAGCAGAGTCAACAATAAAATGCATGGCTTGCAATAGTTATGGATGTAGCGATATAAAATATGACATTCATGCCACTGGTTCGTATATCCAAACCAACTATTTACGTCAAGTTTTTAGTTTGATGAAAATTTACTGCTATGAAATGTTTTTCAATTTTCATTCTTTTATTTAAAGATGGAATTCCCAATAAGGCTTATGGAGTTATACAACCAGAAATGAAATTTCATGAAGGTCAAAATATTTCTTTAGTATGTTCTGCTGTCATTCGTGAATTTTTTCAGGCCGTATGGTATGATGATCAAAACAACAAAGTCGAAGATTCTGGTCAGTTTAAGCCTAAAGTTATAATGCAACTTATTTAAATTGTAAAAGTAGCTTTATTTGTCGAAACTTGAATCATTTAGATCTTCTAATGTTTTAGAAAGAATAAAAGTCACGTTTGAAAAAACTAACTTCACTCACCGCGCTATTATATCGATTAATAATATTAGTCGTTTGGATGAACGAGATTATTATTGTACAGCTAATAATAAATTTCACAAGGAAATTCCAGAGAAATATTCTCTTCAGATTAATGGTACGTATAAAAACTTTTTCTTTACAATATTTGCACAGTAGATTATTATTTAAGTTATAATTCTATAGGAGGGTTATGCACGAGAGTAAACCAATGATTTTAGATTAGTGACCTTGACAAAATGTGAAAAAAAGTGGATTTGCATGTTACTTCTCCTTTTCCCCGCTTCTCTCGCTATACCTCACCGCACATTTTTCCCTCCACACCACCCAACGCCACGCCACTACAAAACACCAAAAACGTTGAATTTCATTGATTTTTAATTTCTTATCTCGAACCAATTAAAAAAAGAAAAGTTAAATAAAAATGACCTGCATACTAGCAAAAGCCCTTACCTAATCTGCTATGAGCATCCCTAATAGGAACTACTCAATTACTTTTTGTAATGTTATGGTTTGTGATCGCCATAAAAAAATCAGAAAGTGTTTACTTATGAATTTTCATTTTTATGTATCCCTCGTGTAAGTATATAATATATTGTCGTGAGAAAGGTGCCTTCTTTCTTCGAAGATCCGAGACTCGACCTCTTTCGCCGGCTGCGTTTCTCAATCAATAACAATCATTTTCATAAACTTACAGCCACGGATATCTTTTATTTTCTAAAATGGTAATTTTTATTAACCTCATTAACTTTACTGCCCGTTCCCGAGAAAGTGAGAGTATATTCAAATTCTCTATAGATTCGATGGGAATCTCATCTATTGAGCCGTAAATGTAGGGCGTCAGTAAAATTTTACGTTTTTCCTCATCATTTGTGTTAATGCAATAACTAACATGATTAAAACAATTGTAAAATCGAGACAGCACAAGATGAGGATTCAAAATATTGATAATTGTTGGATTGAATATTCATTAAACGATTCTTCAAAGACAATATCCCCAATTTAAAAAATTCTTTAAATCCAGGAAAAGCTTTCTTTTTGGACATTACATGATGGCCAACAACAAGTAACGTGGTATAAAACTATTTGAAAGTCAAAACTGAAACTTAAAACATGAAAGAGACGATTACAACACAAATCATAAATTTAATACGAACTATTTGGAAATACAGGAAATTATTCATGTAGAAAAATAATCATTTTTTAAAGAAAACTCATGCTTTTTCATAAAATTTATTGAAAATTATATAAATAAACCCAAGAGATTCACATAAAGTGCGCATTACTTCAGTTAGTATTATGAAAATTTTAATGAAAATTTTTCATGTAAGACTAATGTGAATTGATTGGTTTTGTATATTACAGTTGAAATAACCAATCCACTGAAGATGTTTTAGAAATTAATAGACTTTTTCACTTTGACCAGTTCAAAAAAAAACTTTAAAGAACCTCTGTCGACAGGCATAGTTCGAGAACATTTGAAAGAAAATAATCCTTTTAGTAAAAACAACACAAAATATTGGTCTAAACCTTGTATTATCCTGATATCCTTAAGGAAAGCTCCAACCTTTCGTTGAATTACATTCAGCGTAAGATTTATCATGCAAATCTGTACACATTGTCAAGAATCGGTCCTAATCGTTTAAAAACAGCAGCACCCGTAGAACCCCTTTTTAACCGCATTTATTATATTTTGGTTTATCAAATGCGCTCCATTGTTGATTTAAAAAAGTCGCGCACATCAGGCAAACAGAGTACAGTCGAACCAAAGTCCTTTAGACCCATCGATACACAAAACTACCCAACGATCAGTGCAAAAAATTCCAGACTGATTGTAAACCCTGTGGGATCAACCTCAGACCACATAAACCGCACAGAAGCAAAAGTAAAAACCCCGAGACTCTCATAAACATATACAAGCTACAGACCGGATCAGTTGAGCGCACGCACTTTTAAGCTTGCACTGCCCGNTATATATATATATATATATATGTATTAAATAATTATTGCATTACAAAATATTCGCTATAACGAGAGCAGAGTTACACATAGGGTTAAACACTATACGTAATGTCCTTCTGTCCATATATTTATCTGTCTTTTATCAACACTAATTTCAAACGAAACGTATCTGCCATGAGTGGTGTTGGTGATTCTTGGTCTCTTTCTCGTCCATAAGTTAATCTCTTCAGGTTACTGCTGGTTTCGATGGTGAGTATACACCCGACGTCCACGGGTACTCAAAACGGTTCAGGCCTCGGTCGAGCGTCCCCTACCGGGCACTTTCAATTAGGCTTCTCGTCCTCCGGGTTGTTTCACCGTCAACGTGCCTACTTGGATCCGTACCGTTATTCCGTACCTTGTGTATTTTTTTATGAGGGTTACCTTATGTATTTTTATATGAGGTTTACCTTGGCGATCGACCGTCGTTCGATTTTACTTTGCGCGGCCCGAAAGGGAAAACACAGCGAGGGCCTTCCCCTGCCCTCTTTTATACCTTCGGCTCAGCGCTATTATTTAATACGGCGCTATCGAAACTTCGCTATCAATTCATTCCAACTGCCCACTATCCGTTACTGCTGGATAGTCGGGGATAGCGTGATTAACACATCATACGTTACAAAACTTAGAATAATAATATTTAAAATAATGTTTTTTTAACATAGCAGCTTGATTATGTTATTATAATATTTATTTAGTTATAATTAATTTGTTTTTTTTTCATTGATAATTTGTTGTAAAATTTTTTCATCTTTTTTTCAAAATTTTCAAAAATTCTTTAAACAATACTTTTTGCGTTTCATGAATACATCAATTGATTTTTTTGCGTTTCATTCGTTCACAATTTTTCCATTCGTGATCGAGATATTTTTTTGGCTTAAGGACGTTCAATGAAGTTTTATGGGATTCCTTTGTAGTGCTACACGTTAAATTGAGATTCTTTAAAACGTAACATCTCGGGAATCATATAAACAAAGCGTACAGTCAAATGAACTGCGATTTCATGTGGGTGTTTTTTATGCTATTTTAAAAAGACGTTTCATGTTTGTATAATATCTGTTAAGAAACTCTACGTGTGATAAACATCCTGCAGCAATATTCACAGATTTGTAATACTACCATATTGAAGATGAAGTGGTACAGGATGAGGTTCTATAGGACGTGTTTGTTACCCTTTTAGATACGATTATATTTTAGGTATAAAAGCTAGACTAGGAATAAGTGTTTGAGCATATGTGAGAGATAATATGAGTATGACATGAGAGACAACATCAGAGTTGGTGGTAAGGAGTTATTTCAAAATCTTCGGAAGATTCATAATCATACATTCATTAAATATGAAAATATTAATTCAAACCCCACCCAATTAAAGTAGGCATGCTAATTCCAACGATCGTTGCACTACCTTTGTACAGAATATCGTTTCATGGAAGGGATAATAATATTTATAGTAAACATTGTCTGCCATATCATTTCATAAAAATAAAAGTCAAACTTTATACTTG
>NW_019379979.1:37535-51059 GCF_000648655.2 Copidosoma floridanum
TTTACTTTCTTAAAACTTCTTGTGTAAATTTCGTTCTTACTCTTAAGTTTTTTTTCTCTTGTTTTCCTTGTTTATTAATTACAGCCTGCTGCTTTTTCAATGCTTTCTTTATTTTCTAAGTAATGTATTAAACCATCAACAACTGCCACAGCTAGGTTGTCTTTGGCTACTTTTTTTCTTGATCTCAAAATTAAGATTGGGTACAGAAAAGATATTTTATAAAGAAGAATTATCTGATTCATAAGAAAATTTTACAGCCTGAAGTACCAAATAAAAATGTTATGTGAGTAAACAAATACCTGTATTTTTTTGTTGACAATTTTCAGAGGTTTTGATTTTTTTTAGAACATCAAAATTTTTAGTGTTACCACTTTCAAAACTTTGCTCAGTAGTATTTGGGTTAATGATATTTGAATGGCTTCAGGAGTTGTCCAATGACTAATCCATAAATTAAAGAGTACTAAGTATATATGTGTTAATTTAACATTAATATATTATGTGCGTACCTATTAAGTCAATTTTTTCTTTGCAATTTTTTGGACTAAGCAACTTTACCTCTTGTGATAGTTGAGAGTTTTTATGAGAATGTTCAATAACTGAAGCTTCAAAAGTATTATCACTATTTACTATGTTTAATTGACTCGCATCATCGGCTGATAAGTTATCATCACTAATTGAATAAACTGGAAATGCTTGCGCATATTCCCAAATTTATCTTCAACTTAAATTTCAGTGATTAGAGTATCATCACTACATAAGAAGTCAAGTGTAATTATCTCTTCAACAATAGATTCGCTGTTCATTAATGCAGGGAGTATAACTATGACTATCTAGTTGACTAGGTGTAGAAATTACATCTAAAAGATGGCTGAGATTACTTCAATTAATTGTGAGAATTCACAGTCAGTCATCAATTCTGTAGATGAAGCAGGCATGAATGTAGGACTGCTATTACACTCAGAGATACTTTCCATTTACGTGAACAGTGTACGTTTGGCGTTCCGCCGTGTGGTGGTGTGTCGACTCCCAACTAGCTGAGTGAATACCGAGCGCTCACTCAGCTTTCAGAGGAACAAATTTCGTTCACTCACAAATCCAAGTGAACGCACTCGACGGGCCGCACGAGTGTCTAACCGACCCTGAGAATATCATACTTATACATACGTATTACATACATACATGGATGTACATAATGTTTATCATTTTACTTTGAAGGGTAATAGCATTGCTGTCGTTACTTGTACAAGAAATCAAATTTAAGGCCTAAGTGTAAGACGGAATTTTTTTTTACAAAACTTTATTTCATCAAAAATTCGTTCAATAACTTTTAATATTTTTTAATTCATCGCATTAGACTTNGGATATACATGATGTTCATCATTTTAGTTTGAAGGGTGACAGCATTGCTATCGTTACTTGTACAAGAAATTAAATTTAAGTAATAAGTGTAAAACGGAATTTTTTTTTACAAAACTTTATTTCATCAAAAATTCGTTCAATAACTTTTAATATTTTTTAATTCATCGCACTAGACTTTACAATCGATGTCTAGGGGCAACGTGTAAACAATCGTTGTAATATAATGAATTAGCAGATGAAATTTTGGTTTTAAATGGTCATACAAATTTAAATACAATTTATGGTGTTCATTTATATAAAACTCTAACTGAAAAAGATCGGTGTTAGTTATTGTAGGAGATGTTAAAATTTGGATGATATTTCGTAAAAATATATACAATTGCCATGCATTATCAGTATAAGGCACTTTATTCCCTGCAATCCAACCAAAATTTCTACCAAAAACAGTGATTCTGCTGATGACATTTTTAATTTTTGATATTTTTTGACATAGGTCATATCAATCAGCAACGACACGTTTTTATTTGAAACACCAAAATTTAAGGTTTTTAACTCGTTATTTATGAAATCTATTGTAAAATATTTGTAATATATTAGTCAACTTTTCCTGCTGGAGTAACAACACTTTCGTAAAAAAATACTGTCCTTCAAAATCAGCAATGTCTATCGCGTGTACGTACATATATACGTATGATATTCTCAGGGTCGTACGGCCCGTCGAGTGCATTCACTCGGATTTGTGAGTGAACGAAATTTGTTCCTCTGAAAGCTGAGTATACGCTCGGTATTCACTCAGCTAGTTGAGTGTCGACACGCCACCACGTGGCTGAACGCCAAACGTACACTGTGCACGTAAATGGAAAGTATCTCTGAGTGTATCCAAACTAAGACTAGTTTAGATTGCACTTATGGCTTTCTTGGTATTGACATTTTCAAAATTACTAGATGCTGGTGAATAAATTATAAATTAAAATATACTTTTAAATAAATTAACTGCCATAAAAAAAACATAAAGTAAACAAAAAAAACTTTCAAATATAACAACAAATAGTTTTATAACAATATTTGTAGCAAGAAAAAAAATATTAAATTTCAAATTGTGTGAAAATGTTTTTTATAAGTGAGTAGTAACTAACAATATCGAGTTACCAGTCATAATATATGCTGATTATCATTCCTCACATATGTCGTTACCATTACTGCGTTTCTGCCAAGAAAAACAAATTGAGCTGGTTGGCTTATTTTCTAATTTCACACACTTGCTACAGCCCTTAGATGTAGCTGTATTCCTCACGTTGAAAGACAATAATGGACGAGTCTTGAGGCAATGGAGAATAGACAACAACGTCATTGATTTAAAAAAATACATGTTTGCACACGTTTTATCTCTTGCATGGCAGAATAACGATTATTCAGAAACTAAAAAAATGGCTTTAAAGCTTGTGCTTTGTATCCATTTAATTCAAACGCTGTTGATTATGATGTAATGAATAAACAGAAAAAACAAAAATACACTCAGAAGATCTAGACTAATCAAGAAATTACATCAATTTTTAAAAAGTTTAAATAGGAAATTCTTAGTCTGGAAACCTTGAAATCATTCGAAGAAAATAAATGCGAAGAATGGAATGGCGATGTCACAACCAAGGGACTATTTATGTCGTGAAAAAAAAATTGAAAACACTTAGTGATATGTTATTATTAACTAAAAAATGACTCATTTAAATTATTTACAACGTATCCATAAAATCGAAAAATTAATTTACTATATAACTATAAAAAGTATCTGCTGTCATCCACTCCCATCTGAACTTCCAACACCCACCTCACCCCTTGGAAATTTCTTGTAAATGAAATAGTATCATTGGTGGTATATCCACTGGCACTGGCAATAAATTATACTGTGAGACATTCTTTTTCATACTTACCAACTACTTGGTATACGTATACTGATTTGGCACTCTTTTTACTCAAAACATTAGGTACAAGTATGAAAAATGACTCATCCAAATTAAAAATTCGATCAGCATCAATACGTAATGAACTTTTTTTTTTAAATACTTATAAACTTTATCAAACCACTCTCTTGTATCCTACTCTTTTACTGAAGCTCTACTAGTCGTCAAATTCTGGGCAATTCGCATACTCACATTTTAGTATGCCTTTTCATAAAAGTAGTGTACCATTCTGGCCCAGGTCTATCGTTTTTGAATGGATTTTCATGTTTAATCCTAGATACATATTTTTTACATGATCCAAAAACTGATTTTTCGTTATTGGTATTCCAATTTAAGCACAAGAGACAATCCACTTGACAATTTTATTTTCTTCAAAAGTTGTAAGAATAGTTGCAGGCCCTTTATTGCAATTTAATGGTGAGGCACTACTCAGTTTGGAATGCAAAGTTGTCTTAAGAACTCCAAATCTCTCAGCTACTTCTCTTATATTGATTGACCTTTTCCAGCTGCATTTAAAGCTGCCACCTTTGATTTAGGACTGTATACTTTTTCTTTATTCTTAACTTTATTTACCTTATGTCTAATACTTTTCACTTTATTCTTAATGTTTTGGCTTGTTTTCATCTTCACTTTATTCTTTGTTGTTTTTAATTTTTGAGCTTTCTTTTCATCGTTTTTCTTCTTAGCTTTTACCTCAGCTATGATGCTAATAAGTGTTGATATCTAAAATATTAGAGTAATAAAAATTAGTTACTGAAAATATATATAATTTTCTGCAAAGTTGATTTTTTACATTGGGTAGGATGCATTAATACAGATTGCATGTCAACAGCCGGTCACAGTCAACTTTCGTGTCACACCTAAAATGGGCGAAATGCCTCATTTAAGACATATGTGTCAAACAATTTCTTAGACATCTTAATAAAATATTTTTTTATTCTCCCTTGAATGTTGACCGCAATAAATTTTCGGAGTTTTATCTAGCTAAGAGGTATAAGAATATTAATAAATTTTTTTAAGGACATTATTTGACAAACGAATTTACCAGTAATGATTTTCTCTTCCCGTCTCTCTATACCCTACAATTTTTGCGTTCCACTATACCCCATTTTACCTTACTTTACTCTACCCTTATTGATATTTCAAATTTTACTTGGTGATATTTAAATAATTTTTATAGTAACGCATTACAAAACAATTTTTAATTAATGTTATTTGAAATTTAAAACAATAGATCCATTATCAGTCAACAATTTTCAATACACGTGTTTCAATGTTGTGAACGTATATTAATGTAGTAATATTCCTATCTTGTTTGATAATGACCTCTAAGCACAGCTATTTTATTGTTATAATTTATTGTAAATCAGGCTAGTATTCCTCCAAGCTTATAAAAAAGGCAGTCTTTGTCCGAACTCTAAAATAGGCAAAGTTTTTGTTCGAACTAAAGATAAAAAAGACAAAGCCAACTCAGATAATTGGTGCAAAAAGCCTACTCAAATTTGGGTCGAAAAAGCAATTGACTCAGACTTGGCTTGAAAAAAAGCCAACTCACGTTCGGGTTGAAGAAGCCGCCAACTCGGGAGTAATAGTTTTTCATCAAGTCCTGTCGTGGTAGCACTGACATTCAAAATATAGATATACCTGTGTAAAAAAAAATTTTTCAATTATCCAATGTTCTAGAAAAATGATTTATGTTACAGTAATAGAGCGCACTATACTAATTTAATTATGTGCTCTATCAGTCTGCTAAGACCAGACGTAATTCTATGATCAGACTGTGGACACAACTCGTTGTTAGTGTTAATTTTATTTTTAAAAATTTCAGCTAATTTTTCTTGTTTTCAAACATACACAATTTTTTTTTATGAACTTGAGCATAAATAGTTGATGTACTTTTTAATTTTTTCCTAATTATTAAATACATTAGTTCTGTGTCAACGTGGCGTACTCTTTTGTAATATTTTTATAAAAACTGTAATATTCTTGTACAAAAGTGATAAGGTATCATTTAGAAAAGTTCATATTTTTGAAAGTATATTTGAAATAAAAAAGGCACATAAGTTAAGGTGGATCCAGTGGCCTCGATGTTAAAATTATAAATAACCCAACCGAGGTTAATAAAATTGAATTATATTCTTTGAATTCCCATCTTTCTATTCGTATAAAAAAAAAATTAAGGTTGACGATGAAAATTGTAAGAAATCGTGCTTACAAAATCGTAGTTTTAAGACGGGTTAGATAGGAAATGCAAGCTTACGCGATATACAACCTACTGCTGCACTTATATAAATAACCCGTAAGGTGTAAAAAATATATGTATATATTATTACGCAGTTTTCGATGACATGAGAAAAATGTCTTGTTTTCGAACAAAATCTTTACATAATCGGAGACTAAGTATACAGTTGCGAGTGCAAGTCAGCTCTCAGCTGTCTGCAGACAGCAGAGTACATATATATAGGTATAACTACTCTTGAACTTACGAGCGTACCGTAACAGTTCATCAATTAGAGCACCATAAAACTTTTTTGTTTTTTTATATTAACTCACTAAAGTAACAGATAAAATGTAGAATATGGCTACAACAGTCTCTACGATAATTTTATACCATATTTTAAAGAAAATAATGATTAATTTTTAGTCTCCCCATTTTGATACGGCACTAGGCGCTGGAGCTACCTAAAATATGATGGAAAAGTATTGTCTAAACAGAGAATTTTCTGAAGTTACGAATATTGGTTGAAAAAAATACTGGCTTTCAGAGAATAAAAATCTTTTTTTTTTTTTTTTGTTCACAATTTTTGGATACAACCGTTTTTTTTTCTAGATAAAAATGAATACTTTGAATTTTTGAGATTAGATTTCAATACGTTTTCTAATTATAAGTCGTCATACCTCGGTCACTTACGATCAAAGTGCTTTAAAATTTGGCATAATTGCACATAAGAACCAAGACGCTGTCGAAAAGTAACTCAAAAGGGCCTAAAATGCCCATTGTTTATAAATATTAAATGCAAAATAAGTGCAGTGATAGTACGGCATCTTCTCAACTTTAAAGGAAAAAAGTGTGCGGGGAGGTTTCAGCCTGACTTGACTTTTAGCGAGAAAGTTGTTCGTTAATGCAAGATAGAAGTTTTTGGAAAGTTTTAAATCAATAAATGGAGAATCATCCGTGATATGATACTTTAAAGAAGCTTACTTACTATAAGCTGTGCCACTATTGTGCTACGCTGCGGCGTAGATCTAACGCTAACCCAGCCAAAACCCATCCGAGTTCCAAACCATGCAAACAAAGTGAACTCCAGTGTTGGGTTCAATATTGACCGATGTTACGCACGAATGTTTTAACCGTATGAGTGGTTAAATCTATATGTATGATAAACTTCTACTTGAACATTTAACGTGTTGTTAATATGTAATAGCTATTGTGAGAGGATATTATAAAATATAAAATTGTGATACTTTCTGTAATTTGAAAAAATATATTTATTTTGACTCGTTAATTTAATAAATACGATTTACATAACATAAATTGTGATAATTTACAAGAATAATTCTACGACACATATCTTACAACCCTTAATTTTTTACTACGCCTTGCTTTATCATGTGCTTGACTTATTTTTTTATAGTTTTTTCGGTAATACTGATTTTTTTGTTTCTCTTGAAGCTTTAGTTTTAAAAAAATTTTTCTCACTTGCTTTTAATTGTTTATTTTCTTTTTTAACCTCCGATTTATTTCTATTTATTTCTTTATTGTTTTACTTTATACTTCATCAAAACGATATGTATCATAAATTTTGTTTTTTGGAATCATGTACTTAAGTAAACTTTTGACGTCTTTCTTTTTCTTCTGCCATTCCAACTATTAGTGGACGTATAATGCTTATGTTATCAAAATTTACAAACTGTATTTAAAACAATTTAAATAGATCGTCGTAATTTTCACAAATACCAACTGTTTAAATCGAGTTAAACTTCGTGTATAAAGCTTCATTTCTAAATAAATTTTTAATGTCCTTGAAAGATTTCCTCATAATTAATTACCTTTCACTGATGTTCTTGTAAAACAATTAACAAGGGATCACTTGCACCTTTACTAATTTTTGCATACTTTTCTTAAGTTTCCATACGTTCATCGTATATTTTTTTGTTTGTAATAAAGTCTAAAGCTTATGTCACACTATTTGAAGGACTTTCCTCTGACGGGATATAAGGTAAAATGCCCAATACTTGAACAGATTTTTCGAAACTAATTTTAACGCTCATATTTCGAAGTTAATTTGCAATACTTCCATATTTTTTAAATATTAACTTGTAATGAGGATGCCTTAGGGTTATACAACACACATAGAATGTTTTAAAACAGCTCTTAAATAATAGTTATCGTACATTTTAAAACATGTCAAGTTATCGGAGTAGTTGGACAATCATGCTCGACTGTCGTAGTAGCTGGACAACCTTGAAAACCAAAAGTTGGACAATGCTGCTATACTTCGACAAGTTGGAAAGCAGTACTTAGATAATACTAACTTAAACGATTTTACAGTTGTATGAATCATGGTAAGGTGCAAGTACTTATTAAAACTAAAGTATGTATTTAGATAAATACCTTATAACGAAAAAAGGTTAGCGAAGGTGATAAATAATAACAAATTTATTACTTGAAATTCGTAAATAAAATTATTAATCTTTTTTCCAAAAACAATTTATTAAATACAAGGTAAATCCGTCAGGGTGCATTTTGATTTTCAACATTTTTAATTCTGTGGAATCACACTTCTCCTTCTTAATTTGAATTTTCTTTTACAGGAACTGCATCTCTTCAATCGCAAACGAATTATCCAACTCAATTAAGTTCTCACCTCGGTTCTCATTCAGTTTTTTCAATTGTTCTATCAGTGAGATATTGTAGAACAAATTTTACTGATTTTTTTAGTTTTGTTATTTGACATTTACTTTTAATAAGATAATAATTTTTCTTTATTCTCTTTTTTGTTTTTGTTGTGTGACCTCTACTTTTGTTCTTTATAATCTTTTTACTCTTTTTTAAAACATTTTTCCTCTTGTCAGAACCCGTACTTCATCTGTATTTTCAGTAAATTGGAGGTTAACTTTTCAAAATGTTGAAAAAACAATTTTCTTAAAGCGATGCACCTCTTAGCAACAAAACTGATTAGTACAGTGTTTTTTTTCTACAAAGTATTGCACTTTTTATACACTTTTGTTTCAGAAAATTGCATAAAAAATTAACTACGTTAAAAGGTAAACAACTTAAATTGTACGTCCATGTACTGGCTATGACGTTTTTGTACCTATGACCTGAAGTTGGACAAAAGCTCCGCGTTTGTCTAACTACTACGAAATTGTGAGGTGTACTTGAACAGCTAATTGTAAATTATAAAAATTTTTTTGTCCACGATTACATTAGAAATATTGTGAATTAATATAAAAGTTACAAAATAATACCATACAGCATACATACAAATGCATTGGATTAATTTTAACGAGCATAACCTATTATCAAAATCATGAAAAACAAAGAAAAATTATCGCACTCTCACGGCGCGGGCGCCTAAGGTGAAATTTAGAATCATCCGCTTATACTAAATTTTGCTAAAATTACTAAAAAATTCAAGTATATCATCAAGAATAATCATAGTACTAATCTATTACGTTTTTTAAAATATCTCTTTTTTATTCGCTACAATGACTGATTTTTCACTGTCCAAGTGTCGGTCTGGATTTTGGTTTTGTCCAAGTATTGGGCATTTTACTTTAGATACTGATTTTCTACTTTTAAGTAAACAGCTAGACTCAAAAAAATACCATATAATTACGATTTCAACCACTGTGCGTGTCGGAAAGTGAAATTATTTTTGTATGTTTTGACAAATCTAATTCTTTTTTATGAGATGGAAAACAAAATTACTAACAGTATTTGCTCCTTTTTCAGCTGCCTTCTGGTAAAAGAAACATATGACTTGCGTCAGTTTTATGTACGTGGACGTTAGATACAAAAGGCCACAATAATTGACAAAAAAATTGATCACTAACAAGTAATTTAGGCAAAAGAAGGTTTTGGGCAAAATTAAATTCAAGAATTGAAGCTTCATTGTTAGTTCTTCTCGAAATAAGTTGTGGCCTTTTGTGTCTAACGTCCACGTACATAAAACTGACGCCAGTAATATGTTTCTTTTACCAGAAGGCAGCTAAAAAAGGAGCTAATACTGTTGGTAATTTTGTTTTACATCTCTATAGCAGTCAGTATAGGTACGTATACACTTCTTGTCTGCTATGCACTATAGCTGACTATAGGACGGTATCCCCTCTCTCCCAAAAATGCATAGGCACGATGGAAAAAGCTAGTGCTTTTATGCGTTTGCTCTGTGGTTAGAGGTTATGCTTGTAGACTATAGCTTACATGCGTTAAAGGCACACACGTCATTAGCCTATCACATAGGTTCAAAAAAGGGGGGGGGGGGCACTTCCATCGCCGCTATGCGTTTGCTCGATGATTTTTTTCTACGTGTACTTAAACTTTTTGACTTACTGTGTAGGATATCTGTCCCAATTATGGACACTTTAAGAAAAATTTTGAGCTCAACTTTATTTAGTGTCTAACGGTCAATAGAACTACACCTTGTATAGTAACGTATAATTCGTTTGATTCTTTTTTAACATCAAATTTTTTTTTATCAAAAAGTTTTTTTATTTTTATTTTAATGATAAAACAAGAAAAAAAAGTCTTGTCCGTATTACGGGCCCCCTCGATGGACTTAGAACCTATCGTGGACCCCCCTATTACGGACCCTGTCCATAATGTGGGTCCNTGTGTGACCTCTACTTTTGTTCTTTATAATCTTTTTACTCTTTTTTAAAACATTTTTCCTCTTGTCAGAACCCGTACTTCATCTGTATTTTCAGTAAATTGGAGGTTAACTTTTCAAAATGTTGAAAAAACAATTTTCTTAAAGCGATGCACCTCTTAGCAACAAAACTGATTAGTACAGTGTTTTTTTTCTACAAAGTATTGCACTTTTTATACACTTTTGTTTCAGAAAATTGCATAAAAAATTAACTACGTTAAAAGGTAAACAACTTAAATTGTACGTCCATGTACTGGCTATGACGTTTTTGTACCTATGACCTGAAGTTGGACAAAAGCTCCGCGTTTGTCTAACTACTACGAAATTGTGAGGTGTACTTGAACAGCTAATTGTAAATTATAAAAATTTTTTTGTCCACGATTACATTAGAAATATTGTGAATTAATATAAAAGTTACAAAATAATACCATACAGCATACATACAAATGCATTGGATTAATTTTAACGAGCATAACCTATTATCAAAATCATGAAAAACAAAGAAAAATTATCGCACTCTCACGGCGCGGGCGCCTAAGGTGAAATTTAGAATCATCCGCTTATACTAAATTTTGCTAAAATTACTAAAAAATTCAAGTATATCATCAAGAATAATCATAGTACTAATCTATTACGTTTTTTAAAATATCTCTTTTTTATTCGCTACAATGACTGATTTTTCACTGTCCAAGTGTCGGTCTGGATTTTGGTTTTGTCCAAGTATTGGGCATTTTACTTTAGATACTGATTTTCTACTTTTAAGTAAACAGCTAGACTCAAAAAAATACCATATAATTACGATTTCAACCACTGTGCGTGTCGGAAAGTGAAATTATTTTTGTATGTTTTGACAAATCTAATTCTTTTTTATGAGATGGAAAACAAAATTACTAACAGTATTTGCTCCTTTTTCAGCTGCCTTCTGGTAAAAGAAACATATGACTTGCGTCAGTTTTATGTACGTGGACGTTAGATACAAAAGGCCACAATAATTGACAAAAAAATTGATCACTAACAAGTAATTTAGGCAAAAGAAGGTTTTGGGCAAAATTAAATTCAAGAATTGAAGCTTCATTGTTAGTTCTTCTCGAAATAAGTTGTGGCCTTTTGTGTCTAACGTCCACGTACATAAAACTGACGCCAGTAATATGTTTCTTTTACCAGAAGGCAGCTAAAAAAGGAGCTAATACTGTTGGTAATTTTGTTTTACATCTCTATAGCAGTCAGTATAGGTACGTATACACTTCTTGTCTGCTATGCACTATAGCTGACTATAGGACGGTATCCCCTCTCTCCCAAAAATGCATAGGCACGATGGAAAAAGCTAGTGCTTTTATGCGTTTGCTCTGTGGTTAGAGGTTATGCTTGTAGACTATAGCTTACATGCGTTAAAGGCACACACGTCATTAGCCTATCACATAGGTTCAAAAAAGGGGGGGGGGGGCACTTCCATCGCCGCTATGCGTTTGCTCGATGATTTTTTTCTACGTGTACTTAAACTTTTTGACTTACTGTGTAGGATATCTGTCCCAATTATGGACACTTTAAGAAAAATTTTGAGCTCAACTTTATTTAGTGTCTAACGGTCAATAGAACTACACCTTGTATAGTAACGTATAATTCGTTTGATTCTTTTTTAACATCAAATTTTTTTTTATCAAAAAGTTTTTTTATTTTTATTTTAATGATAAAACAAGAAAAAAAAGTCTTGTCCGTATTACGGGCCCCCTCGATGGACTTAGAACCTATCGTGGACCCCCCTATTACGGACCCTGTCCATAATGTGGGTCCCCCTACTATGGACCCTGTTTAGAATTTGGACCTCTGTTCTATGAAATCTACTGAATAGGAAAGAGTAAAAAAATATTTGTATGTAATTAAATGAACATTTAAGATTTATTTATAAGAACTTCTTACACTTTTAACAAAGTACATGACTAGGCACTTTTTGAGATAAGTTTTTAAGAACACATTTTTATATAAAACTAATTTTGTGATAATTACTATTACTTTTCTTTATTATAATAATATTATATTTTTTATGACTTTGTTATGGTTGTTTAGTCTTCTTGGTGCTTTTTTTAAGAAGCATTTTTTGTTGTTCTTTCTTTACTTTTAGAATGAAAACAACAGCTCAAAGTTATGGAGTTAAAGGTTATGTGTGCACTCAATACTGGCGGAATAAGGTATTTTCACTTGTGACGTCATTCCAAGATGTTGCGATCACTGGGTTTTTTTTTTCAAATTTGCACCAAATGTGCAAAACCAGCTGTAAAATGCACGAGGACGTCCCAACTAATGATAATGCGTTTAAAAACTTCAGGTTTTAATAAGCTATCGAATGAACACTAAATTTTTTACATCTTCACTTGGTAAGCAATGCAAAAAAATGAATGAAATTATCGTGGGCATAAAGTTAATTAGAAAAACATTTTATTTTTTGTGCTTACCATGATCCAGTTATAACGAATTCGAAATTTAGTCAATAGCAATTCCCGATGCATTAGAGAAAATTTTTCGTTTGTTTGCCAAAAGTGTAGTTTTAATGAAAATCAGTACAAAAAAAAGTACTGCTATCAGGCGGATTGTACCCGTATACTATACATATATATATGGTTGCAGGCTTCTTCGCCTCCGCGATCATAACAAAGTCCCATAACCTCTGACGAGCTGTCAAAATTAAAGCAGTGTGTGGCAAAAACATGAATAAAAATTGTTGTATAAGTGGTTGTCACGATAAATATGCGAAATGTTGTCTTCTCGTAGATAAAGAAATGATTTCATTTCGTTCCTCTGCACTGACACTTTTGTATTTTTTATTGTCGGGAAAAATCACAGATGAAATACGAAAAAAAGATTTTAACCCCTCTTATTCTAAAGCGAAAAATCTAAGCTTTAGAATGAGTTATAGTAGTAGCCCGAAATGACGTTAAGAAAAATGTTGAATCACTTTTCATGAAAGTAGTACTTTTTCATGAAAATGAGCTAAGTAATTTGGTTATAAGCATGTTTACAATGCATACATAAAAAATATTACTATAATTAATCTTTACAAATGTAGTAAAATTAAAAACGAACATTTTGCGACTTTGAAAATGTATTTAAGTTAATTTATTTCGGAGATATAACAACTTGCGTATGGTGCGCACGCGGTAGCTGCTCCACGCGATTACAAGCTCGAGTGAGCGGCTAGCTTAGAATGTCTCCGGCTATTACTTGAAATTCAATACATTCAGTTTTATGTCCCAATTTCGTAAGAACAAATAATAAATAGTTACCGTGATGACTAAAAAAACTACTTAGTATGTTATAAAAGTATTATTATTATTATTATT